>JAWZYV010014606.1:0-84250 GCA_038373885.1 Cheiracanthium punctorium | reverse complement strand
GTCAATATATTGTGGCTGATCAAATCCTCTTGTGACCATTGAAGTTTTTAATTTTTTACGATTACATTGATTTGTCCAGTATTTACTGCTGTTGTGCCACATCAGTCAATTTTAAAGCTCTTCCATTCATCAAATTCCTTCAGCAAACTTTGCAGTTCGTTGAAAATGTTCTGTGATGATCCGTTTCCTCATTTTACTATACCTAATTAATTCCTTTAAGTGAATTCTTCAAGGTAATCACCTAATACTGGTTATCTTGCAATTTGTTTACCTGGAAGTGAAGGCAGAAATGTTTCCATTCTATTCTTTCAAAATAGATTTTATTTTTACGCTTTGCATCTTCGCCACTTCATATTACAACTCTCCAAGCACCTGACTCTGGTGGTGTTATAATGCAGATTCCATCTTCGGGTAGACTGGCGTACACACACTACATCAGTTTTATCACTTTAAACACACAGTTTGATCAACAAAGCTGCTTGTGATGTTGAAAATTCGGGAGACTCGACCTTTTGCCATTTTCATTTTTATCTGATTCAGATAGACGTTATTTCGGAAAAAATTTCATTACTACCTTCTGATGATACGTCATCTACATTAGTGGCAGCGATCGATTGGTTCTGATTATGAGGCAGACTTTTTTTCATTCAGGCTTAGAGGGAATGAATGGACGATAGTTGAGAAACTGTGTTTGTTACGTATCTAATTATACTTTGTATTTAATTTGTACCTTGTATAATTCTTTCTCTTCTTGGCATAACCAATTTCCATATGTGTGTTTGTTATTTCAAATATATTTTCTATTTTATTTTGAAATGAATCCTGTTTCTTCTTTCTCTTTCTTTTTTTTTTTTTTTTCCATTCTTCGCAGTCAGTGTGCAAGTGCTTTTGACATAACTGTTTGTTTTGCTAAAACTGTAAAGTTAAAATTTCTATAGAGCTTACCAGTTATCAGATTCATTCTTTCTCGTCTTCTTCTACTTTCAGAAGTTGCATGGTAGCAAACAATAGGTCCTTTCTTTTACGATAGTCGAGTAAATGGGTTAAGTGTTTCAATTTTAGGTATATCTGGTCTTTTCGTTGGATTCATAGCTATATTCTTCATCCACAGTTCTAAAATTTTCTTTATTGCTTCACTTCATTTGTAATATGCCACTGTAATACTAATCTTGAACTACAAAACCAAAATTGGTGCGGCAGGGTTTTTTTTTTTTTTAAACGCCACCTTCAATAATATTTGCTTAGTAATCTAATACCAGAAGTTCATCATTTGCAAATACAGGTGGTGCACATTTTTTTAGTCATAACCCTAGTATCCATCCATTATGGTCTCTTTTTTATTATTTCCTCCTTACTATCTATATCCCTCATAATTTTAAAAAAATTAGCAAAAAAGGGAGATTTTTTTTACTCCCTGTATTCCACAAATTTCTCAATTTCCACGCGCACAAAAGAAAGAAGAAAAAACTAAGAGTACCTATTAGAGATGAGTTCGGGCTCATTTTTTGAAGCCCGAGTCCGAGGTCTTTTAATCCGAGCAATATTATTTAAGTCGGAGCCCGAGCCCGAAATTTCAGTTAAAGTTTAAAAAAAAAAAATCCAATTACTTCATTGATAAAATACAATGAATTTTGCCGTTTGTGTGAATTAAAGACAAATATAGTTGCAAACTCTCAATGCACTTTCTACACTGCTGGCCACCCAAATTGCAACACCAAGAAAAACAAGAGATATCACAACAAAATTTATTGTGTAGATAACATGTTGACCAAGTAACAAATGATTAAATTTACAGCATTCTATGAAGCGTAGTTCCTGCCAAAATCAGTACCCAGAGTAGCCGCCGTTGTTGGAGATCACAGCTGCCACACGCCTCGGCATTGATTCAAAGAGACTTTGAATGTGTTCTTGGGGTACAGCAGACCAAGCAGCTTCCACACGTTGCCAAAGTTGATCTGGTGTGACAGCTGGGGATGAACTCTGGGTCAGTCGTTGAGCAACCATGGACCACATGTTTTCTATCGGCGAAAGATCCGGAGAGCGCGCCGGCCAGGGAAGCAATTCAATCTGGTGATTGACGAAGAACCCTTGGACAATGCGTGCCACGTGTGGCCGTGCATTATCCTGCTGAAATATGGCTGTTGGCAAGCCCTGAAGGTAAGAAAGGACAACTGGCTCCAACACCTCGGAGATGTAGCGCTGGCTGGTTAAAGTACCGGCAATGCGTACTAGAGGAGTGCGAGAGAGATATCCGATACCGCCCCATACCATAATACCCGGTGCAGGACCAGTGTGACGGTGCATAATGCAGCTGTTCAGCATCCTCTCTCCACGGTGTCTCCAGACTCGAATCCGACCGTCGTGGTGTTGCATACAGAAGCGTGACTCGTCAGTAAAGAGAATTTCATTCCATTCTGTCGTCCACATCCTTCTTTCATCGCACCATTGGCGGCGGAGACGTCTGTGGTTCCGCGTCAGAGGTAGACAAAGCAACGGACGTCTTGCGGACAGACCATTCTGCTGTAAACGACGTCGAATGGTACGCGCAGACACTGGATGATGCGTTACAGACTGAATCTGCTGTGATATGGTTCGTGATGTGACTGAGCGGTCCGTCACTGCCATGCGTACAATCTGCCTGTCATCACGTGACGTGGTGCACTGAGGTCGATCACGTCTGTCCGTCGTACCCTCCTGCACCCAACGATCACATATCCGCATCACAGTTGTTTGGTTTCGTCCAATACGACGACCGATTTCCCTGAAAGATAACCCACAATCTCGGTATGCCACTATCCTTCCTCTGTCAAACTCGGATACTTGATCAAAAGATGATCGTTGTTTCCTACGAGGCATAATTTATCGTTTTTTTGAAAAAAAAAGCAAGAAAAACACAATTGCTGTACTTGAAACCGTCGAAATCTCCAAGCCTTAAATAGCGCTTTGAGGTGGCGCCACAGGCGCGCTTGATGTGCGTCTGCGCTGAAATTCTAATCATTTGCATATCTCACCTCAGCTAATGCATGTTGTAAATTTCATATTATTTGCATGCTTCCTTCAGGGTGTTGCATTTACGATGGCCAGCAGTGTAATTCTTTATATATCCATGTTTATCAAATAATGTCGGATCTCATGACTAACTAATCAATATAAGCCGCCGTTCTGAAATATCCAAACAGCTTCACGCACCTTCTAGGCGCCAGTGCCACTATTTTTTTTTATAAGTACAGTCAACGCCGGTTATAGTGAACTCGGATATAGTGAACCATCGGCTATAGTGAATGCAAACCATTAGTCCCGATTCTCATACAATATATCTCCTTGGGTTTTTGCGAACTTCGGATATAGTGGACGAAATTGGATGGTCCCCAGAGGTTCACGATAACCGGAGTTGACTGTAATTTTATTTTCCTCGTGAATCACTTTTTAAAATCTGTTTCAAGGAGTATGTTCAATAAAGGAGAAATTTTTCACGAGCCCGTGCCCGAACGCAATTGTGAATTACAGAGCCCGAGCCCGGGCTCGGGCTGAGACCGTCTCATCTCTAGTACCTGTACCTGTGCCTGCTTTACAAGCAGTGAAAACACTGGATCTTTTGTTTTTACATTCTTTGGAATATACTCAGTTATTTGTAAAACAATTCCTGGTTCTTCTAATTTACTAAGCAACTCCTGACTTCGGACAGCTATTGAGTCATCCCTAGTTATGTTTAGAAAAAGAAAAAAAAGTATTGTCGATTGATTGTTGAAAAATCAATATGTGATTGCAAAAATGCCTTATTGGCCTCAGAGTAAAATTACATTATAAAGAAAATAAAATTTAGTGTTGTACAAATGAGTGTGAATTAATTCGCAATAAAATACATTCAAGCAAGTATATTCATACAAATTCATTATGATTGAAAGTCTGCAAGAATGGATCGAAGGAGATCCGTATAAGAATCTTCGTTTTGGGAAAAACCTTTTGTTATATATCATTCATTCTTTGAGTGATAAACTGCTTCGTCATCAAAATGCTGAAGTTAATAAATATAAGAGGAAAAAAATTAAGCTATTTTATCTTTTTTTCGCGTGTACAATTCACCATCCAAAAACGGACAAAATGTACTTCGGACTTGTGCAAGATGTTTGGACTTCTGCCAAGGCATAGCTAATGTGTTTACGTAAGAGCTATCAGCGAAGTATTCGTTTATCACACTTTTCGTAAATATGTAAACCGGGAAAGTGAAAACTGGAAACCGCCGAAAAGGTTTGATGATCCATCTGTCTCTGTCATAAGTTAAAAAATATATATGAGCTGGCTCAACACATACTGATTATGACTCTCGACACCACACCAGCGTATCAGAATTTATCTTTTAATGTAATAATTTTTTAAGGTAATAAAACGACTATGAAAAACTTTTTTTCGAAAATTCATTGTTTTTGTTCTGTTCTGCATAGATGTCAAAGTCTTAAAATTGAGTATAATATGCTATCGGTGAAAAAAAAAGAACTAATTTAATTTTTATTAGTATTATTTTAGATTAGTTATATCAAAATAGCACATTCTCAGACAGCACAGCAAACTTGCAGCAAGCTTGATTTATCAAGTCAATAAGCTTGAAAATTCCAAGCGTGTAAGCTTGATGCAAGCTTGAATCAACTGTTCTAGTTTACACTTGCCCAGCTTGCATTAAGCTTGGACATTTCAAGCCTAAAAAAATTTTCCAAAAAACAGAATTTTCTAAATACACGGGGCGCCCGCTGGCTAACGCGCCCCACATAATTTACTTTTCCACGCATTTTCCCCCTCTACGCTGAAATTTCAATTTAATTTAATCTGTTTCCATCGAGTGTTCGTCGCTGGAATAGAACCCGGGCCCTTTGGCTTCGCAGTCGAGCACGCTATCCATTCCGCCACCGGAGCCTTGTGCAGCTATGACTAAAGTTTGAAGTGACTTACCACTCTGTTTTCTCGCCAGATTGATAAGTGGCCGATGTGATATTTGTTTCTTTTATTTTTCCATGGGATGCATCAAAATAAATTAAATTAAAATAAAAATTAAAATAAAAAACACGTTTTAAAACTTTCAGTACCGCAACACTCATGAAGCAATACTGCTGGCCAAAATCGAGACAAACGACTGATTTTTAAAATCAATTTCGTAGTCAGCAGTTACCAGAATCAAAAGATTGCACGTTATGAAATTATAACTGTGGGTAAAATTGTGTTTAAAGTTGGTATTGTATTATTGGCTAAAGTGCATTAGTATGCAAAATTTTAGCTGAATTAATTTGATTTGATTTGATTTTGGAAATACGGACGATATCTACACGAGATATCTAGGCCGAGGGAAGGTGCCTTCCGTGTTGGTCTTTCTTAAGGGACCTAGCCCGTATTCACGCGAAGTTTCGAAGAAAACCACGGAGAACTCCGAGCAATGAGGGCGACGGGCACGACCTGGGTTTCAGGCATGAAAGTTTTCAGTCTTTTTTCAACATTATTGGGTTGTTTTAGTCATACTGAATACAGTGATACAATGAATATTGGTTTAATAATGAAAACATATGAAAGAATAACAGATATTGTGTTAAATGGATAATAATTTATTTGTTCTGTATGATCCGCAGCAAAGTTCAGTCTTTTTAGCTGTTTCGTGCTTTCATGCCTGGGGTTTGAACCAGGCACTTCTCGTCTCCCAGTTGAGAACGCTATGCACTCAGCCACTGGTCGGGCCTTTAGTTGAATTGGAGATTGAGAAGTAAGTGCAAAATTGATTTTATATAATTCTATAATGGATTATTATAGAATAGTGTCTTTGGAGTCGTGATGTAAGTTTGGGACAAGCTTTTTAGGTTTGCAAACAGATTGCTAAGTAGCAACACTGGATGGGCTTCAAGTTCACTGAACAACTACACGTAGAAATTGAACAACAGATCTAAAATGATATGATATAAGAATAGCTTAAAAACTTTTTAGTGCATTTCTGTTTATTACTATTATCGTCAAGCAGTTTCTTTGGAACAAAAACATCTTTAAAAAAATTGGTTTTTTTTTTTTTTTTTTGGTCGATTTCAATTGATTTTATTGTCTACCATCACTTTATCAGTCATGAGACTTTTCTTGAACCGCGTTAGACATCATTTCGTTTCGGAAAAATAGAGGTACGTTACGTTACTGTATATAGGTTATTTTCGAGTCGTTGTTTTGAAAATTTGTTTTAAGAATCTTCCTTAGAGTGGGAGAATTGCATGAACTCTGCCTACAGTTTTGTATTCTTGACTCTGTTGTTCTACATTCCCTAGCAGTTAAAAATAGAAAAGCATATTGCACACTAGGTGGTATGATCTAACAGAACGAAAAAAAATTCTGACTTTTGTTGTTGAAATGTGTGCCACCAACCACTATACCATTATTTTGCATTGGCAACGGAAAAACTAGCTCACTTTTATTTTGAGTTCCAAATGACTCAAGTGTAACTGACTGAGGAAAGAAAAAAAGCTTGGTGTTTCCCTCTTTCAAACGGTATCTAAGAGTAAAATAAATATTCGCTTGTGTTGCTGTTGCAAATCCCGCCTACTTTTGCATCTAGGTGTGGATAATCCATTGCTTATGAAATCGTACACTGACAATAACTGTACCTGAAGTGTCTTTTTATTTAAAAACTTGCGAAACAACGGGTCTTTGAATATTGTTTCACATCCTTTTTACATCCCTCGCTTTAACTGCTATGGCAGTAGAATTAACTAACCGAAAACACTGCAGAAATGCGTTGACAAATAATTTTATTCATTGCGTAAGCGATGTGAAATACGATTTAGTTAATGGAGAAAAGATTTTTTTTTTTTAGTACTTTCTCAGAATGTGATTATTAGCAGGACCGTTTTAAGGCGTATGCGGTCGCAAACGTGCAATTTTCAGTGGAGCACCGAAATGATAAAAAACATGGAAACAGTGGCGCAGAGAGGGAGGGGGAGCAGGGGAAAAATCCCCAGGGCCTCAGCTTGTGAAGGGCCACCACTCTTGCTGTTTATTTGATACTTAATTGTCTGTTGTCAATTTTATAAAAGTCCAAATTCAGATTATGTCCCCAGATGTTTCAAATTAATTTTTGAATGAAATTACAAAAAGCCAGCTAGAGCATAAACCACCAACTTGACAAAAACGAGGAGTGTTTGAGTCTTCTTTTGCAAGAAAAGTAGACATGGACAGTTTTATTCAACGGTTTGCCATGACTAAAAGTAGAAAAGATTTATTTAACAAGAAATCATTTTTTTTTTTTTCCCAAGACACATTGTTAAATAGTGGAAGAAAGGGTTATAGCCTGAGGAGAGACTATGGGCCCACTCAGCCTCTGAAATCTTGAATTTTCCTTAACAAAATGATAAAGATCAAGACTTTCTATGAGAAACTTTGAAATGTCCACTTTTTTTGGCTGCCTGCTTGCATGGAAGTATGAATAAAAATATTAATTTTTTCAATACTGAAGAGACATGATATGCAAAAATGTTAACGTTAGTTCCTCTATGGAGGTGACAAAACCTTCAAAACAAAATGTTGGTATTTTTTAGAGCATGGATGTTTATTAAAGTATAATACTCTTTTAAATTAATAATTTTAACTCTATTAATTATTTTCCAATTACTATTAATTGAAAGTTTCTTTAAATGATTAATAATTTTAATAAGGAATAAATGATTGATTTAATACGACATCAGAAGGATTTCTGGATAGCAAAGGAACCCCAAATATTTTATCCCCAGAGCCCCGACTTGGCTCTCTGCGCCTCTGCATGGAAAAATAACATGGTTTTAAAAAATGTAATTTTAAATGCAATGTAGCCGTTTAAATACTAGATTAATAACTTTTGTTCAAGTAATAAAATGTTACTTTAGTACAGAAAAAGAAATTGGCTCCAAGAGTTCCGCCGTGGTGTTACGACCGAACTGAACGAGTTACAATCACTTACACATCTTTAATCATCTAGTAATGTGTTTTAACTAGCGGTTTTCCCCCTGTTGGCTCGTATGTCAATATGCCTAAAAACTGACTACCAAAGAAGATGAAAATTTAAATATTTTTTTAAAAAACTAAGAACTGGCCTATTTCTTCAATCAGTTAATAAAATCCCTCCTGGAAAATAAATTTGCATACAAGTAATATATATATATATATATATATATATATATATATATATATATATATATATATATATATATATATATATAGATAGATAGATAGATAGATATATATATAACAAGTAAAACACAAAACATACTAAAAATAAGACATATCTCGCATAAAAATATAACAGCTATTAGCAAGAATTATAAACCAGATTTTGAAGCCAAATAAAGTGCAAGAATTATTGTGATAATATAATGGAACGGAAATTATAACCACTGTCACCATCGTCAGGGGCCACAAACAGTGGATTATAATTTACAGCAAACCAAATAGTAGGGTTTCGGTTGTGTGGCATATCAGAAGAGATATTAACTCCACACATCTGGGCCCTACCCTACTATATAAAGGAAAGAAGAAATCAAAAAGATAACAAAAATTAGAAATAGGAATATAATTTTACATACCAGACCTTGAGCACATGGAAATTTCTTTTGAACAATTGATATGTGTTGCCAATGCTAAGAATTGTAAAAAGTGAAAAATGGTGTTGCCACTAAATAAAAGTGTAAAAATGGAAAGAAGAAAGCGTATATATATATATAATATATATATATATATATATGAAAGAAGAAAGTATATATATATATATATATATATATATTATTTTTTTTAAATTGAAATGCCATAGAAACTCCATCTTCAAATTTGCCATACGTAGGGGGGAGGGTGGACTTTTTTTAAAAATAAAAATTCCGAATTTAAATTATTAAAAATATAACTTTTTTTTAAATTTACATGGAAAAATAAGATTTTTAGCTGACATGATCACGTTATGTATTTACTGAAAGACTCACGTTATGTATTTACTGCTACGCCACTGCTTATAACTTCTCTGCTCTTTCTCAGTCATACTGAGTTGCATCAGCAGTGCAGTCGGATGCTTCATTTGGTATAGTCAAGAGTAGAAAAAACTATGTTCTTCTCTAAATCATAGTGAGTTTCATCAGTGGTGGAGTTGGATGTTTTAGTATACTTAAGTGTTGGATTCATTTTTTTTTTCCACATAAAAAGCAAAGATGAGCACAATTCCAGATAAATGTGGTAGAAAAAAAGATCCAATAAGAAGATTTTCTGAAGTAACTAAAACTGGCAAAATTGTTGGAATGTGCTGCAAAGAATGCTCTAGTAGCATTAGTGCTAAAGCCAGGGTGTGAACTGAACATTTTCTCCAGGGGGGGACACTTGAAAAAAAGAAGGAGGGAAGGTGCAAATGCTTCCCTCACATGATATTACTTGACAAATGCAGTCGCCGACACGTGTGGGAACTGACTTATATTCAAACAAAAGTCATAGATTGTTTGTTCTATGGAATCACAGATACACAAGCTACATACAATGTACCTGTATCGCAGGCCACCCTTGAGGGTTTTTAGCTTAGAAAAGAGACGAAATTTTAAGGCAGTCGCCTTAGAGTATAGTAACAAACGATAACATACCACCTTCATTTTGACTTCTTGACTTCCCAATCTCAATCCCAAAATCTTCACTCCCCAGTTTAATATTTCTTCAGCAAGGGATAAATAGTATACCTGGCAGGGATCCATTAATATTTCTTTAGCCAGGGATATTACATTCTTCAGCCGGGGTGATCCCCGGCATCCCTCCCGTCAATTCGCACCCTGGCTAAAGCATGTAGAATATGAAAACATTTAGAAAAAGGGTCCAAAGACAAAAGTGAACAAGACTGATGAAAGTATATCAGATGTATCCAGTTTAACAAGCTCCAGAATCACTCCATCCTCATCGTATTCTTAGTCTGAGTGTATAAGACAGCCTATATCAGTAGCATCATTTATAATAATATCTAACAAAACAGAAAAGTCAGAATTGTCATAGTCAAGAATCAGTTAATATCTTTACATGTAGAGGGAGAGAAACAACAATCTCTGCATTTTCTCTAAATATGAATAAAAAACAACCACAATATTTAATCACTTAGTGTTTCTAGTTTACAAATCGAATCGAAACTGACAAGGAGTAAAAGTGGATAAATGGACAAAACGATATTTTGTCCCAGACGGTTTTTTTCCACCCCGGACGAAATAAGACGACCCTGGTTCGTAGCCAGATTTTCTGGTAGAGAAGGGGATATGAAATGCGGTCATCGAATTTCTGGTCGACGGGAAAGACTAAAAGCTCAGGCAAATTAAAGCGAAAATTTTGAGGGGGATACATCTGGATAGCTCAGGGTCTAGTTTAGGAAAAAATATCTAGTGTTAAGAGGCTATTTAGTGTTTAAAACGGTTTTTTTAATACTCCGTAGAAGTGTTTTAATGGAATGTTACTTGAACTTAGAATATACCTTGAATAAATAATGGAGTATTTTTTCTTCAGTTTAATTAGCAGTTTAACTCTTATTAAGTCACTTTGGACCAAGGGGAGCACCCACCCCACCCCGTGGATAATTAATTTGTTTGTGGATTAAGGCCAATTGGCTGCAACACGGTAATCGGGCTCAAGGGCGGATTAAAGGAGGGGGCGATCCCCCCCTGAGAGAAAAAGAAATTAATGGAAAAGATCCTATTTTACTTACATAAAATGGATGTAGTATATGTCAATCTTCTAACTAACCGCCCCCACCGTCAAACTTGCATTAATCCGCCACTGATCGGGCTGTGTGTCCCCTTTAATTTGCCGACATTCCTGAATTTCCCTTTTAGGATTTTTGGGGGGATTATCCTGTCTGGTTTATCAAATAAAGTGTTTGCCGCTGATGGGAGTAATCCGAGAAATGTGGGAACCTTCTCAGACAGGTGAAATCATCAGGTATCTCAGATTTGGGGTCGACATGACTTTTGTATTTTAAAAGAACACCCTTAATCCCATCCCATGGTAGGGATACCCGATACCCTTTTGTAGGTGTTGTGCCCGAAAGAGAGGAGGATGAAAAGAGTCCTTTATTTCTGAGGTATCCCCTTTCCTGTTGAGACAAGAATATTTTTCCCTTTATGGAGAATTTTCAGATCAGGGGAAAATATGGCGAATTATGGAGGGAATCCCTAGGCGTATAGGAGGAATGCCCTCCGTTTGGGACTTCCTAAGGGATCTTAACCCGTATTTATGCGGGGTTAGCTTACAAATTGATACACCCCTCTCCGAAGTAAAATCCTAGCTACGCCATTGACATGGATGCTTCCTGAACAAAATTTAAGCATCCCAGGTGGATACGACATAACTCAACACGGGTAAGTTTTCACGCATGTGCATACAATAGTTTAAAGCTAGTGGCGAAAGTCGAGTTCGCTAACATATATATTTTGAGGCTAATTTGTTAGCACTCTCCAGGTCAAATTTAGTCTAACTGGATCAAGTATCTTTTAACGGACAAGATGACGCTGCTACATTTTTTAAAGGATATTCTGACAGATCCATACACTCTCCAACACCATGTTGTATTACATTTATATAAATGGTGTCGATTACCTAAATGGAATTAACTATCGACCCGAGAGCGAAACGCAGTCCTTGGCCTATTGCACACACCGCAGCTCACTGACCTTCTGAGCTGCAGAACTAAGCTTGAAATGTGTCTACGTTATGAAACCGACCGAAACATCTCCACGTACGTAATGCTTTGAGGCAAAAAAAAAAAAAGAAAAATACGGGGAAAATGAAACTGAAGGCTTTTTGCGGGGACACTGATTTAAAAAAAAAAAAATTAACTTGTAGTAACTGTCGAGAAAATTGTATTACAAACTGTTGGAAATCTGTGGTCCATTTGCCAGCTATTTTTTTTTTTTTTTTAATTTCATAATGTTTGACTGTTATTTTACTGTTGTAGAACGTAAAAATCTCCACCAACTCTGGATCACGGTGGGGGGAGAGAATCTCCTTCCCATAAAAACTGAAAATTTTCTTTTCATTTATTAGGAGATCCCACCTATTCTTCAAAGAATTTTGTCGATATATTAAACAGAGATATAGAGAGATGGTAAGATCGGTTCAATAAAGAAATGAATTTGATTTGAGAAAGGATGAACCTTCTGAACTTGATAGAAAAGGACAAAACGTTGCGTCAATTATTTCATCTAGTAATTACGGAAACTAATAAAATAAAGCACCATTTATACATCTTCTAGGAGACTCTAAAGTAATGTATAAATGAAAAGATGTGTTGCGTTAATTAACAACTTTGATTATTGCATGTTTAACGCTACTTATGCAAGTATACGTGCATATAATAATTTTAATTTTTTAAGATACTCTAGTAAATTACTTCATAATAGATTTTACTCTGTAAACAATGAATGAATTATAAAATAAAATATTTATCATAAAATTGAAATAATCATACCTTTATTATACTGTTATGTTAAATACTGAATTATTTTTAGTAATGTGTGTCATGTTTTGGCAAAACTACGAAAGAGCTATGAGACAAGGATGAGGGTGTGCCTTGGTCGGAGGACTTTTTAAGGGGTTCTAACGCGTATTCATATTTATCTGGAAAAAAATTCTTTAGTTAGGCAGTGAACAGTTATCGGGAAAAAGCCCACTTGCTCTTTATTCTACAGTCCTTCATCGTACAACAAAGTTATATATACCATTCGTTTACAAATAACGTGTACTTTAATCCAATATTCTAAAAATTTGCATAAGGGGCTAACTTCATAATTAATTCTGCATCAACATCGTTTTTTGATACAGTAACACCCTGTTTTGACTTTATCAGGCGGAAGGAAATATTCAGATTACACTAAATATGAATTTTACCGCATATTTTTATTTACGATAATTCCCGAAAATATTGTGAATTTTTATTGCGTGATTTTAAAGAGTTATCTTCAAAATGATGGTATGAAGGTTTCGAATTTTTCACCTATTAACAAGTTCGTTCTCGATAATAGAAATCTGGAATAACTCCACTGGACTTTCCGAACACTTGATATTTACCAAGCGTTTAAATAAATTTCATTCAACTGAATCGTATCTAGTGTTCAGTAACTAGTGCATGGTTTGCGTGTATATAGGCCGAAATGTATAAGAATACTTTTTTGTAGCCCTGTAAAGAACTGTTGGGCGTACCCTCGCTAAAATTTATACACTGTGTAAGACAGTGACTTATAATATCGTACCAAATTCTATGTCAATTGATTGCACCATCCAGACACTACTTCACTTTAAATTATTTGCGTCCATCGGCCGTAATGTATAATAATTACTTTTTGCAAGCCTGTGAACAAACTATCAGCTCTACACACACCAAAATCTATGCAGGCCATGAGACCGTGACTTAATAATATACATAGACAATTTAAGCTCAATCGAAAGCATCCTATAGACACTAGCGCACTTTGAAGCATTTTCGTCCAGTTAGGTTATAATGTAAAAGAACGCTGATTTGTTTCCGTGTCAAAAAAAATTTTAAGTCCTATACAGAAAAATATATACATGTTGTGTGACAGTGACCTATAATATGCACACCCAATTTGAACTTCTTCGAATGCACCATTTGGACACTATCTCCTTTTAAATGATTTGTGCTCATTGGTCGTAATATATAAGAATTATTATTATTTTGCAATTTGATAGATTTTTTTGAAAAAACTATCAACTCTACACCTGCCAAAACCTATGCATATCACGTGACTGTGACCTTTTATATACATGCCCAATTTGTGTTCCGCTCATTGGCCATAATGCAAAAGAAATCTTTTTCGTAGCCCTGTAAAAAAAAACTATAAGTCCTATACAGACCAAAATCAATAACAGTCTTTCGACGGTGGTTTATAATATGCATACGAAATTTGAGATCAATCAAATGCACCATTTAGACACTCTTGACTCACAACTGAGCAGGTTTTGGCAGGTGTAGAGTTGATAGTTTTTTCAAAAAAATCTATCAAATTGCAAAATAATAATAATTCTTATATATTACGACCAATGAGCACAAATCATTTAAAAGGAGACACTTCCAAGAATTTCCGTCCATAGGCCGTAATATAAAAGAAATCTTTGTCGTAGCCCTGTAAAAAAACTATAAGTCCTATACACACCAAAATCAATACCAGTTTTGCGACAGAGGTTTATAACATATATACTGAATTTGAGCTCAATCGAATGCATCTTTTTGGAGCTGTTGTGTTCACTCATACACACATGCATACAAACATATCGTAAAAACAGCCTAAATGAATTCAGAAGACCTCAAAACGTGTAAATCCACCAAAATCTCTAAGTCGAATTGTTTAGTAAAAATACATATTTTTTACAATTAAAACAGTGTTTCTAGTCTTGAAGTTTTTTGTGTTTTAAGAATGCAAAGAATTAATATCATTTATCTTTCCATCTAATTTCAAGTTGACAACTTAAATTTTGAACAATGCATCATTAAGTATTGTATAATAAACATCCTTTTACTGATAACTTTTGAGATTTTTTTTTAATTTAATGTTTAAAATGACTATTTTAATAATTTTTATTAATTAATTAGATCACGAACAAAACATATAAATTGGAAATTACAGCTTAAATTTAATTAAAGTAATAGAGTACGTTACTTAATATTTATTTACAACCAAAGAGCTTTTCTATTTATATGTAATCTGAAGGCGTTCTAATCAATTGGTCTTAAGCTAGCCATATTATAATATTAGTATTAAAATATGTAACATAATTCTACAAAATGAAATATTATGGTTACACTGTGCTAATGTGTGTGTATTTTAAAGAACTTTCGAAGAACTATTATTTAATAGTTATATATACGACCCCTTAACTCATCAAAATAGAAGATTTTAATTAATTTTAAATCAGCTATTAATTTCAGCTAGAAATTTTGCACGGTCATGTAAAATTATTTTCTACATCTATTTCAGTCGGAAATCGCGATTCATATTTTTTGGATATTAATTTAATATTTTATAATTATATTTTATTGAAAATTATAATAGTAAATTACCGTAGTAGCGGACGGTCATCAGTTTTTGAAGTGAAGCACGTGCCCACAAGGCCTGACTATAACACTTTTGTGCAGTGCCATATTACCGGCTGGGCAAACGGGGCAACTGCGCAGGACCCACAGATTTTAGGGGTCCAAAAATCTTGCATTTTACATTTTTATAATTTTACAATGAAATTACAAAGGAGAAAAATATTTCAAAAGATTTTTTAGTTATAAAACACGAAAATAATTCAAATTTACATTTCTCTCTATAAATTAATTTAAACTTCTTTTCAATTATACGAAATGCTCTATAGTCGGTGTAGCATACCAACATTTAAGAAAATAACCAACCACATTTTCTAAGCAGTATTTTTAATATTAAAAAAATAGCAAATTTTTGAATTATTTGTTATTTTTCAAAAATATTTTAAAAATTTACAGTTCATAAAAAGTTGTATTCCGTTCATGTTGGGAACTCTGATATAACATTTTGATGTAATGTTTCACTATCTGTTCATTGGCAGCCTGTAACTATATTCATTTACCTTAGATTTTTAAAACAAAATTTGTGTTTAGAAAGAGGAAGATATTTAATTTTTTTCAGAATAAAGCAATAATAATCCTTCTTTCTTTCTTTTTTTTTTTTTCTGAAGGGAGAAGTTATTGCGTGGGGCCCATTTTTTTCTTCTCCCCTAGGCTCACAGTTGTCTTGATCGGAGTCTGCTTTTGTGCCCAGGGCACTTTTCAAATTTTGTGCCCCTACATATCGCTCTAAACAGAATTTTTAGGCCTATTTCTGCACTTGTGGCCAGGACACGTGTCCAGTGTCCGTGCGATAATCAGGGCCTGCCAGCCCCCACCCCCGAAATCGTAGGCATAACTTACTAAGGGCAAGAGGAGGCAAACCCACCCCCCCGCCAGCATTAAATGTGAAATTGATCAAGTCGGATATTAAAAAAAAGGTCCGTTTTCTAAATAACAGAAGTGTTTATCTTACCGTGTTCGCCGTCCAGCAGTTTCGAGCTTGAAGAGAAAGCCACGAGAATAGAAAGTACAAAAAAGCATGTTATTGAAACTACATTTCTAGCCATGACAGACGATTGGGTAAATCATACATTAGTCCTACCCAAAACTTAGAGGAAGCCGATGATCATCCCGTATCAGCGTGAATGTTTGTGTGTGTGTGGCGACCTCTGACATGGAATCATGACCTTTGCCACGAAGATCTTTCAGCACGATATTAAACACCGACCGTGACATCACTGAAACGTCATCGTATCGAGTTTGTTATTACGGATCCTTATGTTTCCAAAAGAAATCAGCCGCTAAAATTCGCTCGCTGCTCATAGAAAAAAGGGATCAGTTAAGTTACTTTCTCATCGTTAAAAGTTTTGACGGTTCCAGGGAGGCGATCCCCAATCAGGGCCCGATTATGACCAACAGGGGCCCTTGTCATTGACGAATTTAGGGAGCCCCATCTATGGAATTTGTTTTATTACTTTCCGAACGTGTATCATGTAAGGAAAGTATTGTAATCATGAAAAAATTTGACTTCGAGATTTTGGTGTATTGACACGTTTTGAGGTCTTCTGAATTCATTCATGCTATTTTTTACGAGATGTATGTAACGGGGGTTCCAAAAATGACTGATGAATTTTGAAAATCAATAAAAAAAAAGACGCAATGTAATAGATATGTATCGTTTGCTGCCTTATGCTTAGAAAATCCGGGAATTTTATCCCACAAAATTTCAAATTTAGTTAACATTTTCACCCGCAGGTGGCGCTGAAAACTATGAAACAATAAAAACCGGTATGAAAGTTTTACAAGGACTGTTGCAAAAAACTAAACAATGGCATTTTCAATGTAACCCACATTTGCTGCAACAACGTGGCGCAGTCTGAGGCAAAAATTTCCTGACATCCGATCAAACATGTCAGTTGGAATTGTCTCACTTGCAGTACAGATGTGCTGCTTCAGCTCCGCAATTGTTTGTGGAGTTTGATGGTATACCAAATCTTTCAGGTACCCCCAAAGAAAAAAGTCCCAGGGCGTCAAGTCTGGCGAATAAGGAGGCCATGCCATGCCACTTCCTGTATGCATGTAATCCAAGGCAATTACCCGCTCACTGGAATGTTCGTTCAAGAAATCAAATAGTGCAGACGTACGATGTGGACGAGCACCATCTTGCATGAACCAGGCGGCATTCGAAGAGTCCACCAAATCAGTATGAATCCCCACAAATTCTTCCAAAATCCCAAGATATTGTACAGCATTTATCAGTTGTTCACTAAAAAATGACCCTATTATTCCTTTGGAGAGAACCGCAGCCCATACCATTATTTTTCGTGAATGCAGGGATGAAAGTTCAGCAATATGAGGATTTTCGCTTCCCCAAATTCGCGAGTTCTGCTTGTTGACATAGCCATTGAGGTGAAAATACGCTTCGTCTGAGAACCATCCCAGACAGCACATAAGCTTAAATCAAGCTTGACATTTCCTTAAATTTGACGTATTAATACAAGCTTGACTTTAGCTTGATTTTAGCTTTCGAAAGTGTGCAGTGATGGCGCCATCTGTGAAAGAGAATGGACATTAATTGTCTAGTGTCCTAATATTTGCTGAAAGTTCGTAAAAGATGTGTTTTATTTTATTACCAGTGCCATATTACCGGCAGGGCAAACGGGGCAACTGCCCAGGGCCTACAGATTTTAGGGCCCAAAAATCTTACATCTTACACTTTTGTAGTTTTAAAATAAAATTACAAAGGATAAAAAAAAAATCAGAAGTTAAATAATTTTTTTTAATTATAAAGTATGAACAATGAAAATAATTCAAATTTACATTTGTATAAATTAATTTAAACTTATTTTTAATTCTTCGAAATGCTCTATATCGATATAGCATACCAATATGCAGGAAAATAACTAACCACATTTGTAAAGAGAATTTTTAGCGTTAAAAAATAGCAAAATTTTTCAATTATTTGTTATTTTAAGAAATATTTACAAAAATGACTAAAGTGTTTGTATTCCATACATGTTAGCAACTGTGATATAGCATTTCGAAGTAACGTTTAACTATCTGCTTCTTTGATTTCAGATTACTTAACACAAAATTTGTGTTAAGTAAGTAAACCCATTCTTAACACAAATATTTAAAAAACTTTCAGTTTGAACCGATCATAATCTTTTTTGAGGGGGGGGGGGTTATTGCAAGGGGCCCAATTTTTTTCTTCTGCCCAAGGCCCTCAGTTGTCTTTACCGGGCTCTGTTTATTATGCACAAAACCTGGACATTAGAACACGCAAGGGGAAGGTATGAATGGGATAAGCCCCTGTGAAGTATAACACGAGGGGAGTTGTTTTAGTTTTATTTACATCTAATTAACATTAGTAATTCCATTAACTAATTAATTAGCCCTAAAAATAAATTTTAATATAATTAACACAATTTAGTTAGTTAATATACTTCACTTTATGGGTGGTTCACCATAGAATTAAAAAAAAAAAGATTCTATATTTCCAAATTTGGAAATTCTTCAAAATAAAATACAATTATACTACGAAATTGATTTCAAAATCAGTCGTTTGTCTCGATTTTGGCCAGCAGTATTGCTCGTGAGTGTTGCGGTACTGAAAGTTTTAAAACGTGTGCTGCTCTTAAGTTTATATTACGTTTATTTCTCTAGAGTCTCTAAATCACACATAACATTATTTTAATTTTGATGCATCCCATGGAAAAAAAAAACAAATAATATATCGCCCACTTATCAATCTGGCCAGAAAACGGCGTGTTAGTCACTTCAAACTTTAGTCATATCTGCGCGAGGCTTAGTAGCTGAACGGATAGCGTGCTCGCCTGCCAAGCGAAAGGTCCCGGGTTCTATTCTAGCCACGGACACTTGTTGGAAACAGATTAAATTAAATTGAAATTTCAGCGTAGAGGGGAAAATGCGTGGCAAGGTAAAATATGTGGGGCGAGTTCGCCGACCGACGCCCCGTGTATTTAGGAAAATTTTTTAAGCTTGAAATTAAGCTTGCTATGTCAAGCTTGATTCAGGCTTGAAATGTCAAGCTTAATGCAAGCTGGGCAAGTGTAAACTAGAACACTTGATTCAAGCTTGCATTAAGCTTACATGCTTGAAATTTTCAAGCTTATTGACTTGATAAATCAAGCTTGCTGCAAGTTTGCTGTGCTTTCTGGGATATGTTGAGAACATTGAGTTCACCGCCATCCTCAAGTTGCAGCATGGCGTTCGCGAAATTATAGCGTGCATTAATGGCATTTGGAGTGAGGGGTTGGTGAGTCTGGATTTTGTACGAGATCATGTGAAGGCTGTTGCGAATGAGACGGTAATGCTCTTTCTTCGGAGTCCAGTACAAGATGCAACACGGCGTACGGAAGTCCGGGGCCGCTGTTGGATAACCTGCTGTACAGGTTGGATAACCTGCTGTACATTCGACTCTGTAACTGAAAGGCGTAGCCGGCCGACATTTCCAATACTGTCATCATTCACGCTCCCCGTTCTAGTCCAGGCAAATTAGACCAAAAAACAGCAAATGGAGGAAAAAATTTATATATTTTTGAAACTTGGGAAAAACACTAATTGGGTATGTAGTTGTATGAAACAGAAAAGTTCCCCCCTCTCGGGGTGCCGCGTCCCCCCCTTTGCCCCCCCCCCAAATGGTCACTTTTATTAGATTTTCACTTCTATCTCAAAAACCGTTCGTTTTAGCAAAAAAGTGTCAATTACATAAAGAAAGCTGATAAAATTTCCTGCAAGATTGTAGCTGGTTATTTTTTTCTATATGCAATAGCTTTCGAGATATGTTTTAGACAAAATCGCAAATTTTTGGAAAACGTTTCTTTTTATCCCGATTTTTAACAAATTTTGTCTTTTAATCCTTCAACCTTCTGTTTTACAGCAATTGTTTTCGTATCAAAGTTGTAGAGTATTCAATTACCTTTAAAGTGAGTTATTATATGTAACTTTATCTTTAAATGATCAAAAGTTATTGCAATTTGAAATTTTCAATAAATTTAGCAAATTTGAATGAAAACTACATTGCGCGTCAAAGTATGACAAAATCTAGGAAAAAAATTATAAAGTTTTGAAACTTTGGGAAAACATTGGTTGGGATGCAGTTGTATGAAACAGAAAAGTTACCCCCTCTTGGGGGGCACGTCCCCCCTTTACCCCCCCCCCAAAAAAAAAAACAAGGTCCTTTTTGGGATTTTCACTTTTATCTCAAAAACCGTACGTCTTAGCAAAAAAATGTCAATTACAAAATGAAAGCTGATAAAATTTCCTACAAGATTGTAACAGGTTATTTTTTTCTATATGCAGTAGCTTTCGAGATATATTTTAGACAAAATCGCAAATTTTTGGAAAACGTTTCTTTTTATCCCGATTTTTAACGAATTTTGACTTTTAACCCTTCAACCCTCAGTTTTACAGTAATTGTTTTCGTAACAAAGTTATATTCAATAACCTTTAAAGTGAGTTACTATTTGTAACTTTAAATGAAATTCGAATGAAAACTGCATTGCGCGTCAAAGTACGACAAAATCTAGGAAAAAAATTATACAGATTTGAAAGTTGAGGAAAACATTGATTGGGGATGTAGTTGTATGAAACATAAAAGTTCCCACCTCTCGGGGTGCCGCTACCCCCTTTAGCTCCCCCCCCCAAAAAAGGACCTTTTTTTGGATTTTCCCATTTATCTCAAAAACCGTGCATGTTAGCAAAAAAATGTCAAATTCAAAATGAAATCAGATGAAATTTCCTACAAGATTGTTATGGCTTATTTTTTCTAGATGCAAAAACTTTCAAGATATACGTCTTAGAAAAAATCGCAAATTTTTGGAAAACGCTTCTTTTTACCACTATTTCTCACTAACTTTGCCTTATAGCTCTTCAACCATCAGTTTGACAGGAATGGGTTTGAAGCAAAGTTTTAAAGTATTCAATTACCTTTAAATTTAATTTTTATATGTAATTGTATTTTTAAATGATCAAAAGTTACAGCAATTTGAAATTTTCAATACTTTTAGGGAATTCGAATTGCCGCCAAGGTAGGGTAGTGGCTAGAGAACCATTCTATCACGCCGTGGGTCCGGGTTCGAATACCGACTTGGGCATGGATGTTAACTTGTCCGTCCCTTCATAGGGGGTAATGCGGTCCGCCCACTGGGTGCTCCCATAATAAAATGGTCAGTGACTCGGGCCTTTGTAGTGGCGAATGCTTGATGAGCAAGTACCCGCCCATTGGGAAAAAAAAAGGGGGGGGGATTCGAATGAAAAATGCATTGTGCGTCAGAATGCAAGAAAAAACCTAGGAAAAAGCTTATAAACGTTTGAAACTTGGGGAAAACACTGGTTGGGTATGTAGTTGCATGAAACAGTCTCTAGGGGTGCCGCGTCCCCCCTCTTAGTCCCCTCTCCTTAAAGTTCCCTTTTTAGATTTTCATTTTTATCCCAAAATTGGTGCTTCTTAGCAAAAGCATGCCAATTACAAAATGAAAGCTGATAAAATTTCCTAGAAGATTATAATTTTTATTTTTTTATGTATCGAATTATTTATTATTCAATATCTTTATTATAAGACATTTTACACTCGCGAAAAGTAATTTATTCTATTCTATCGTATAGTGGAAGCAGTGGAAGTAAGCAATAATCCGGAACTCCATGCCGATAGAGAGTTGTACTATATTTTATTGGCATTATCAATAATTACAAATTATATACGGTTAGACAGTAGTAATTATAGATGTGCCGATTAACTGAATGAAAATTAATTATAAATATGTGATTAACTGCATCACATGAAGAAATGAAACGAAGTACATATTTAGTAGGGAAGATGTGCATTTATTATAGTGCACAATGGTACAGATATCGCCACATGGAAGAATTAAAAACTTAAAATAAAAAAGATGCTCGTTGGATGATTACCAAACAGCCCCCAAAAATTGATCTTCAAGTTAGAATGATGCAGACATGAGTACCTTACTAAGATGTGTGTTGACCACGGACAGTAATGCGCATTTCGCATCTGCCCTCCGTGCTCTTCACTAAACTAACGAGGAGTCCTTGGAGGATATTGTCACTCTCCCCTCTCAAAGCGGTTTTGAGCTCTTGCACTGTTCGGGGAGAGATGGTTCTTTGTGCAACACGTCTGCCAGGAGTATCCCAGGCATGTTTAATAGGATTTAGGTCGGGAGAGTAAGCAGGCTATTGCATACGGAGAATATTTTCACTTTGCAGTGTGTCCGATAACTCAACGCTTCTGTGTGGCCGCCCATTATCGCCCATAAACAGAAAGTCTTGACCTACAGCAACCCTAAAAAGACGAACATAATCCAGAATAATCTCTCTGCAATACCGTTGCGATGTAACGCTTCCTCGCTCCAAGATGTGAAGCGGTGTTCTGCCATCATGCATGATGCCTGCCCACACCATCACGCCTGGGCCGTACTGATCACGTTCACAAGCAAACTGTTGTGCATAACGTTTTCCACGCTCTCTCCACAGTAATTGGTGACCAGAATCACTTGTGGCACTGAAACGAGATTCGTGGGAGAGCATTAAGCTAGACCAAATTTGATGATCCCAACCAACATGTTCCTTACAGCAGGGTAATCTATCTCGACGATGGCTTGGTTGAAGTGGGATGCAACGAAAAGGCTTCCATGCATATTAACTAACTTGATTTAATCGTGCCGTGAGATGGTTCTTGCTGAACATGCGTACCGGTAGCCAGGGCCGATCCCAGAAGAAAATCTTGGGGGGGTGAAGAGAGGTAAATTGCCGACTGAAAAAATAGATTTGCCGATTTAGTTCCCAAGTTGGACACCTCCCTATATTGGACCGTTTTCCGAGGAACAGAGCATGCCCATAACATAGAAACAGCATAAATACTTCTTTAAGTTGTACAGTGGGAGCCGCTAAAGTTCGACTTTCAGAAGATTCACATTATTTACCAATCTGGTTTTTACATTAATAAAGTGAATTTGTACATGAATAAATTGCAGAGGTCGTACGTAAAAGGCGGAATTTTCCACAAAAAGGCTCGATTATTATCACTTTGCCAAAAAAAAATCCACATTTTTGTTGGGTAGAGATGGCTACATTCCTGACTCTGTTCAAAGTAATTAAATTTTCATAAAATATTCATAACTTTTAATTTAGTCATAAAATATTCTCTCAGGAATGAAGAAAATATTTGCCTATCCATATGCGACAAAACTATCTGTCCTAGCTTGAGTTGGCGGAAATGAGTTTGGGGGGGGGACCCTCAATGGAGTCTTTACCTTTACTTAAAAAAAGGAAAGGAAGCCATACCGAGAGCACTGTATATAAAACACTTTCCAACACTGTCTTATTTGCGTAAATACTATTGCATACCTGCCAACTCTACTGGATTTTGATGGTTTCTCCTGGTCTCCTGATTTTGCATTAAAATCTCCTGGTTTTCTTAAACTTTGAAGCTTTAATAATCGACACATTTATTCCCCATCATTTTTGAAAGATTACCGCTCTCTGGGTCTATTCATTCAAAATGGACCAGTATACCATGGTATTTTGGTCCAATAATAAAGATTTGTGCTTATATTGATTACTCATTTGTGAAGGATTCTTGAAAATGTGAGAATTAGATGGCAAGTCGTTTAATTGTATTATTTTTTGAGAAAGTCCCAAAATTTTACTACTTTTTTTTTTGTCTAAAAAGAAGAAATTTTGTAAAATTTCGAACATTTAAGAAAAAAACTTGTGGACGTAAAGAAACAGTGAAGTTTTATTCATTTTATGTTAAAAGAATTCTTCAATTTCTCTAAGCTCTTTTACAAATTCAATTTTTAGTATCACGATCACGACCTTATGTGTGATTGAAATTTCAAACATAAGTTGTTATAAAAAGCAAACTTTTCCTTTTAAAAACCATAACTGTGTCGTGCCATGTCCAATTATATTTTTAAAAAATTATATAAAGAATAGATGGCGAAATTTAATGTGTGAAAAGTTTTCGAAGAGTGTTTTGACTTAGTGTGTGACTTAGATAAGTAATTAGAACTTTAAGATTATGATACCACATAAATCTACTGGATTTTCTTACTTAGATGTTGGCAGGAATGCTATTGCACGACGAACAGTTAACTGTTCGCTCCCAATATAGCTAAAGGCGCGACAATAGAGATTCCTTCCTTCTGTGTCCATCGTTGCTCCCCGGCGCGAGTCTTAGAATGTTTCTGCTCTGGCAACAGCCTTGCACAAGCGCATGACTGGGCCATGCCAGGGCATTCAAAGACCCATGCCGAGAAGGAACGATTTATACAGGAGGTAGGAATTTCTGCCATTGCGTCTTAGCAACGACGGTAGTGAACAGGTTAAAGCCAACAAGAAACTAAAATATTGTGATCTATGAGTATTTTGTGAGACCTGTAGAGGTATCAACTCTACGTTCACCCATGCCGATGGACAGAATGCTCTCATAAACCTCAATAATAAATACTAATTTTGTTTTGCTTGAAATGATGAACGCTTCTAAAATGCACTCTAAACATTCTCTGCCCATAAGCTGCAATGCATTAGAATTATTTTGTGTGCTCCTGTAAAAGAATTATAAATGGTACCTACATCCTTTTCAATATGGTACATGGTATGGTAATTTTCATTATTATATAAAAGTTCGATCGATGCATATTTATGGCAGTTAGAGCACGGACAGGCAGATAGACGAAAGTATAAACATTTCAAGTTCTTTGGAAAGTGTTCAAAAATAGAGACTTAAAAAGAATGTGAGGCTTGAAGGGAGGGAAAAAAAACTGGAATAAGGAAAGTAATTCTAGCTCGAAAAGTTAATTTTTGCTTTAATTTAAGATAAAATGGAAAATTAAGCATATATTAATTTTGAAGCTCCTAAGGTCGCGACCCCCAGTATTTGTTCTGCCATCTCTTCCTATTTTAACGGTGTGATCTATACTCTTGTATTTTATCTTGTATTTTAACTCTTGTATTTTATCTCTTATATCCCTTTTTTCCCTCCGTATTATAACTTACCCATCATTTTTCTAAAATTAAATTAAATTACAAAAAAATTGGGGTTATTTCTATATGAATAATATGAAAGTAAATCATAATAAAAAGTAGTACAAATATAATCTAGATATATAGAACACTGCAGCAAACTTTTACTTCATTTTGTTAAATGCTAGAAAAATTTTTTATTTATTAATTTTTACCAAATTGATGTATTAATTATATCTTAAAGCTAAAAATGGTTTTCTTCTAATCAAGGTATGCTAAGGCTCCTCCAGGTATATGTTCGATCGACTTTGGCTCGGTTACTGTCCAGTTAACCGAGCTAACAGGAATAGGGGACACATTATTTTCTACTGTACAAGCGAATTTCTTTTTCCTATGCATTTCAAAGAAGCAAAGAAAATACATCTATTTCCCAGAAAAGACCGAGCTGGACCAAAGGGTGGCGACAGCCTCTGGCCAGTTACGGCCTCATTGCGCTACTTATTACTAATTCATACAGAGTGGTAGTTCATAGTTTGTCTCAGTGCAATATATGAGACTGGAACATTCTCGTTCTCAGTATTTCTCCCATAGACATGTGCACAGAAGACTCTTAATTAGATTACTATGGACATGTCAAATGACTATTTGTTTTGGGAAAAATGTCGAGACAGGTGTCATGGGACGTATGTGGTGTCAATTGCAGAGAGCTGATAATCCGATTTTCCCTTTTGTGTATCTAGCCACCCAGTGTGCTGAGTGCTCTTTATTCATTCCCTCTTCTTTCTTTTGACTGATGCGAATATGCAAGGAATTTCTCACTCGGTTGTATGTACTGGAAGTAGGACGTCAAAGGGACAAAAGTTAGGAAAAGTGCCGATTAAAAACTCTTGTAAATACTAGAAGAAGAATTTTGGAAGTCCAGAATAGCAATTTTGCCGACTGCATTTTAAGTGGGGGGTGTCTCACCCCCCCACACCCCCCCGTGGGATCGGCCCTGCCGGTAGCGGTTGCAAGGTTGGCAGCTATCTGGCCAGGAGTGTAATTTCTGTTCCTTTTTGCCACGAGAGCTACACGGCAATCCTCTAAAAGTGTGGTGTTCCTACCACTACCCTCTGCATGCTCTCGCAAAGCATTTCCACCTTCAGCGGCCTTCTTTAATCGCGAGATGACACTATTTTATACAATTACAGCAGCTACAGTGGTGACACATTGACCTGCTTCCAGTCTTCCAACTGCTCGTTCACGATCGTAATCACTCAAATAATGTCTTGCTGACATTTTGCTCTTCATTATTGCAAGAACCAACCAGAATTTTAGAGAAAAAACTTTTATAACATCCAGCACTATTTTCGTCAAACATCAAACAGCATGAATTTTCGTATGAATCATGAGCTTGTATGCACTGTCTTTTATACAGATAACGAGTCTTGGTCTGCCACGCCCTCTGAACTTGAATTTACTGTTACTGTTTAGCTGTCTGGGACGCTGACCACTTTGCACAAATCACTCACTTGTTCCTTAGCAATTGTCAAGTAGTGTAGTTTCAAACAACCCAAGCGTTCAGGAAGCCTACAATATTTTGTCCGTATAATATATCTTAGAGGCACCCACATAAACAAAGCCTATGAACAATTAAATTTTATTCTCAAATTAAGGATTAGGGTGGCGTTGAGCACCCATAGCAATTTTTGTAGGTGTATTTGATAACACCCACATACACAGAGACTAATTATTAAATGTTAGTCTTCAGCAATGTAAACTGAATGGTCAGAAAAGTCTTCTGTGGGTGCTGGAGTTCTGAAGAATTGCTCACACCAAAATCCGTTCCGCTGATCCAATCTGATCTTCGAATCCAATTTAACTATGTAAATTATCTGTGTTTACTCAATATCTTAAACATTTAACAGCTACTTTTATGGAATAATCCAAAGAGCACAGCATCCATCAAGTTTAAATTAAATAAAAAACTGTGAAAAAAAAACACATGAGTGTTTTTTCAAAAAGTTTTTTATTTAATTTATCATTTAACACCAGTATTTTGAGTGTTTTTTCCAATCCACCAAGTTTATTCATGGGGCATCCACAAAGATGACGACCAACCCTAGCAAAATTTTATTTTAGAATCATGCAAGCACTGAGCACTCAATGAAAAATTTCCAGCTGTCTCTAGGTTTCGAAGCGCCCACGAAAATTTTCCTGAGGTCCCCACGTTTTGAATCACTCACAAGGACAAACACAAGAAGGGATGAATTTCGCTTCATTTTATAAACAAAAAAGTTTTTTTTTTTCAATATTCACGATTCCTTCCCCTCCTCGAGTCGAGAATGATTATATAGCAACTAGCAGCGTTGCCCGTGCAATGGAAGAGAAATGCGCATTGACCTTAAATATAGATTCTAAAAGGAAGGAATGTGAATCATCCCGCTGCAGTGATAAAAAAGAACACTCGACTTCCCACTGCAACTAAAGAAAATTGAACACGGCACCTGATAGCGTACAGAGGTTACCGGGAATTGGGAATGGCTAGGCTTCTCCCCTTCTAGGTGTCTGTATTCACTCATTTATCGCTAATACCTACGCAACTACTAAAAACAAATAAGAGTCCAGTCGTCGGTATGAGATTGTAAAGGGAAGGGATGTGAATCCTCCCGCTGCAATGATAAAAAAAAAGGACCTGGTACTTCCCGCTGCAACGAAAACAAGAAGAAACAGGGGACTTGCAGGCCTAGAGATGTTACACTTTAGTGTTTTTTTTTAATTTCTGTTGTTAATTATCTAATAATGAGGAGAGTAGCAAATATTAGCGACTACAATAACTTTATAGCTCACTAAAGTCAATCATTACATGAAATTTAACTCAAAAATTGGTTTATTTTGTTTTTTGCAAAGAGAACTAAAGAAAATAACTACATTTTAAATACGCAAATATATACCCTCAGGTTCACCATCTTTTATAAAAGTTACATCCTGCCTGATATCAGAAATTCCGCCAGTGTCCCCCACCCCTATACCCGCATGGTTCGAGCTAGACCGAAGCGTAACTATCGCCGCCTTTCTCTGGCGGAAAGCCTCCTAGCAGTAAAGCAAACCGTACAGGGACTCAAAAGATCTATTCTCCGCTCAACTCGCGCATGCGTACTAATCCTTATTCTTGGACGCGGGAGATATTCAGCGCGCTGTTCATTTCGTTTCGTGCCTGTCGCTTACACCTAGTTGCTGTGGCAACGCGCTGACCTTCAGAATGAAAAAACCTGAGAGAAATGACGTTTTCCCCCTTCATTCACGCTACGCATCTGATAAGAAAAAAGTGGCAGAAAATTCTACAAAATATAAAATAACTCAAAAACTATTAATCCGATTAATTTCATTTTTACGGCATTAGCTTTCTCTTGTCCTATTTAGTCAGTGTGCCGAATTTGGTCCAGATCCGTCGAACGGTCTGGACGCGTATAGTGAACAAACGGACAGACAGACTTTTATATATATATAGACCTCTTATATATATATATAGTTAACTAGACAGACTTTCATCTTTTATATATATATAGTTAACTAGCAGCGTGACCCGACGTTGCCCGTGCAATGAAAGATAAATCCCATTTACCTTAAATATAGATTGTAAAGGGAAGGAATATGAAACCTCCCGCTGGAAGGATAAAAAAAGGACACGGAATTTCCCGCTGCAACGAAAAAAAAATGAACACGGCACCTAATAGAATACAGAGGTTGCCAGTAATTGGACTTGGCTAGGCTGGAACGTGTATCCTCCCGCTGCAATGATAAAAAAAGGACATGGGACTTCCTGCTGAAAATTAGAAAAAAAAAAAAGAACAAAGCACCTGATGGCGTAGAGGCTACCGGGAACGGGACGTGGCTAGACTTTTCTTCTACCTGTCTGTGTTCTAACAGTCATTTATCGCTAATACCCACGCAACTACTAAAAACAAATAGAGCCCAGTCGTCAGTATGAAATTGTAAAGGGAAAGAATGTGAATCCTCCTGCTGCAGCGATAACAAAAGGACATGGGACTTCCCACTGCAACGAGAAAGAAATGAACATGGCATCTGTTGGCGTACAGAGGTTACCAGAAATTGGACGTGGGTAAGGTGGAATGAGAATCCTCCCGCTGCAGTGAAAAAAAAGACGGGCCCATTCTACCTATCTGAGTTCTAATATGTAGTCTTTTATCACTAATACATACGCACCAACGGAAAAAAATAAACAGTTTCCAGTCATGAATATAATAACTAGCCTGCCTGAATTTCGCGTAGTGGCGGCGCGTGGATTATATTAGCACGGTCCCCGCCCCATCTCTCTCTTTCAATCTCCACCTCTCTCCCCCCTCTCTCTTTCACCAAGCGCGGCGTAGCGACCTTGAAAACCAGTGGAGGGAATGATAGCTACCTTCATTTGCGGAACTTGCAGTCCAGAGAGAATTTTAACCTGTGATCTTTTCAGAAAAAAAAATCATATAAAAAATCTAATAAACATTTCTGCACGGTTAAAAATTTAAAAGAGGGAGAAATAAATGTTTAATCAGCGGTAAAAATATGGAAGATTTTTGCCCATTAGGTTTTTCGATGCGACAGTTTAAAAATAGCATATTTTTAAAAGCAGTACATTTTCTTCGAAACAGGATTTCCTTTAAAAAATTCCCAAAATCGGCAAATGTAAGTACGATTTTGTAACAAATTTTATTTGAAAAAGAAAATTCTGTAGTTTCCGATGATATAAAAAACATAGTGTTCGGACGAAAATTTAGCTCGTGATAACGTAAAATGCGAGAAAAAATGGCCCCAAACCTTACAAAACATAAAATAACTCAAAAACTATTAATCCGATTAATTTCATTTTTACGGCATTAGCTTTCTCTTGTCCTATTTAGTCAGTGTGCCAAATTTGGTCCAGATCCATCGAACGGCCTGGACGCGTATAGCGAACAAACGGACAGACTTTCCTCTTTTATATATGTAGAAGATTGGATCAGAAGATTTTGCAAATGATCGTAAGAAAGAGGTTCTTAAAAGCAAAAGTTGACTGTTTGAGAAATCTTACGTTAGTAAATTCCGCAGTAGTTTCAACAGAAGAAATGGAAGTAGCTATTTTCCCATAAAACTTATGGGATTTGGAATACCGCAGTTGGAGGATGTTAATAAAACAATTCCGTAATAACTAATCATTCGTAACTTAAATATCCTATAGTCTGTACGCCGAGTCGAGAGAACGAAACTAAATAATTGCACGTGCAAACTGGTGAAGCGTAAACACCTGGCATTTTGCCAAAGCGCCAAACAGTGTATTTCACCCGTTTGTTTACTTTCGTTCTCTCGTTTCCGGGAACAGACTATAGTCCACCAGAAAATTACCGCGAGCAGACGCATTTTAGCCTCGAACTCAAAAATTTCGCAAAAGGTAATTTTAGTAGGATGATGCAACTCAACTTCAGCTGTATGTTGGTATATGGACGTGAATGAAACGAATGGAACGTCCGTAATGTAGTTTCACTTGTACGTGAATTGTGTTTTGTTGAAAGAAATTGTATAAATTTTTTATTTTAGTTATCTTTGTTCAATTAAAATGGCCGAAGCAGTTCAAGTTCCGTCCAGAGCTAGGTATTTTTGTTATCAGTGTGATCGTGAAGTGTCACTACCTCCGTCTGTAAGTAATATTTATCTTTTTATAAGTTAATATTGTCATAATTTTATGCTTTCATTTTATGGCTCATTGCAGCAATATCAGTTTTTGCATATTTAATATTGTGTTTCATTCCCGCATCGAGTAATGCTTTTCTTTTTATTTGAAATGACATTGAAGTCCAATGAAAATTAAATTATTCCTTAGACGTCATTATTACTACATGTGCCTGGTATGTTTAAGACTCAAACTAATATCAGATTTACTAGAAGTGATGAACTTTTAAGTTTGCAAGCTTAATGCTAGCTCAAAGTATTAAAAAATCTTGGAAGTTTATACTTGTAACGACATGGGATAGACAGCATATAAAAGTAAAAGAAATTACCAAAGCGTCTTGTTTGTTGAAAATTGGCTCCCATCAATGAATAAAATTGGATGATGAGACACTAGTAAACATTCTGAAATTTTAAATGTGCAGTTTCTGCGTACTGCTGATAGTGACCCCTTCAGTACACAATTTAAAAAGGCCAAATGCAAGTACGGAAATACATTCGAAATTAAAAATCAAAGCGGAATTTTAAAAGTGCATAAGAGGGATGTGTAACAGTAGATACCCGGGTGCCAAATTGCCCAGACAACTAAAAAATATCCCTGAGCAACTAGCTTTTTTTCCAACTCTTATTATTAGCTCACACTCTCTCTATATATATATCTTGTACAAATTTTTAATCATTAATAAAATACTTTTTTATTCATCCACTCAAGTTCAAATAACTTGTAGTGGATGGCACTGAATGTTAATACAGTTTTGGTCCCAATCAACTGGATAATTTATCTACAGGACCACCCAAAAGATTCTAAATACATTAAGCTCTATGGGCCGAAATTCATTAAACTTGCCTATCTCAAAAACTATTAGACATAGAATGTCGAAACTTTATATTTTGGATTGCTGTACCATCTAGTTCTGTACCTCCCCTTTTGGTCCCATTTGACTGGATAGTTTATGTACAGGGCTGTCCAAAAGATTCGAAATACATTACGCTTATAGGCCGAAATTCATCAGACTCTCATATCTCAAAAACTATTAGATGTAGAATGTCTTTTTTTACTTCCTTGTATGAAGTATAAGGAAGTAATGTGATCCTGAAAAATTTCGGGGGCCAAATTTCGAAGAAAAAGCTGATTTTAACTACCTTTAAATTTACTTTTAAGAATTTTTTTTGATGCACCTCATCGTAAGCTAGCATGCACGATCCTATAAACGCGTTTGCAACTCATTTTGACCAGTGGCGAGTCTATTGTGGCCAGTTTTGAGATTACATACGTATGTATGTAACTCGCATATCTCAAAAACTATTGGTCGTAGAATGTTGAAACTCTATATTCAGGAGGACTATATTCTGTATGCAGTGCTGTTTACATTTTGATGTTTATTTACATGTTTAATTTGGCGTTGGTTCTGCTGCCATCGTGGGCGATGCTCAGCTGGCAACCATAAAAAAAAATGTGTACATTGTCAGTTTGGGAATTTGTTTCATGTTATGGATGGAATGGAATGAAATGTGTTATGTTTATTGTATGAAAAGAAAGTGTGTGTGTGTTTTCTAGAAATAGGGTGTGAATATAAAGCTAAATTAAAAAAAGCATGTTTGTTTTACGTTATCGGCTGGTGTGTGTGTTTGTTAGAAATCCATGCTGGTGTTGCGTTATAAGCCAGTGGGTGTTAGGGACACCCACCTGCTTATAACGTATTAATTAAAATTAGACGCTAATAAAAAAACACTAATTAAATTAAAAAAAATAAAGGCAAGTGCTTTTTTTTTTTTTAACGAATCTTTGCAATGTTTAAGGTTTTTAATGTGAATTTTAAATTGATATTTGATGTTTTTATGTTGCCGTAAGTGCTGCTATTTATGTGCTATTTTAATCATACTGACTTTATATGAGGTGTGCAACTAGGTTGTTTATTCCACTGATGTTTTTTTCAGTTGAAAATGAGCCAGTGGCTGCCCAGTTTACATTAGCTGTACAACTGAGTAGCTTAATCCACTGTAGTTTTTTTAGTTAAACGGTTCACTGTTTGCTCATTTTAAATTGCCTGTTACTGAATTTGCTGATGTTTTTTAGCTTAAATATGGACAGTGTATTTTGTTTTAATGTTTTTGTTAGTGGAATATATATATGTGCAATTTTATTGTGCTAAAATACTTTGACTTAGCTGATCGTGCAAAATGGTTGACGACAGTCACTGGGGCTTGGCAACCTTCAAGCTCCAGCATCTGCCGCTGTGTTTACATGGGGTGCGCACTGGCTTGTATGATTTTACCATTCAGGATTGCTGTAACATCTAGTTGTGCACCCGCCATTACGGTCAATGGCAATTTTAGGGACATCCATCCATTTCAAGTACAATACAGTCCTATTATACAGTTAGGTAATGGTTCGACCACGGTCATGTGCCTCCCTCAAGAATTATGCCAAAAAGCACCAAGCTTGGTTAACGTTTGGTGTACAGGTGTATGTATTTAACTCTCGAATCTCAAACTATTAGTCGTAGAATGTTGAAGTTTCATGTATACAATTGCTGTAACATCTATTTGTGCATCTCGATTTTTGGTTCCAATCTACTGGAGAGTTTATTTACAGGACCACCCAAAAGAATTTCAATACATTAATGTCTATGGACATCTTCAGTATATTACATCTGTAGTCAGTGATTGTTTGGTCCATGCCCCAAATCTGAGTATTTGTCATTGACCTTGGCAAGTTTTGCCAAAATATGGAAATTTGGCAATAGTCAGTCATTTGGCCCATGCCCAAAATCTCGCCATTTGTCTTTCAGCCTTTCAGCTCAGCCTGTGTCAGCCTTTTCATTATTTGGCATATATGACTCACCCAGTGTATAAAGGTAAATTGTTATATGGCAAACTAAGAGAAGCAGCTCGAACATGGTTGCTTGAAACAAAACCTGATTGCTTTCGAAGCAGAGTCTGTACCTTATCCAAGAAGTTTTTTCTCGTTCCAAGATGTTTCAGCAAGAATATGGTGGAAAGGATTTAAAAACTGCAGTATTTCACCAGAATTTCTACAGCTATTGGTGCGTTTGTATTCTTGTCCTTGCAGTTCAGCATCAATAGAAAGTCTTTTCCAATTTTGGAACTATCCAGATAAAGTTATGAAAAAAACTTTGATTACAAAGAGCTTCAAAACTAGTGTTTTGTTGCCACATGCTCCGGGGAGAAAAAAAAAATTAGAATGGGACTAGCCAAAAATGGAATTGTATAAAACTGAAAATACTTGTTTTATTTTTTTGTAATTTCACATATTAACTTAAACAAATATGTATTTTCATTAAAAAAATTTAATAGATTGATAATTTTGATAGTTGATAATTTTTTAATGTACTTTTCATAAATACCTTTTATTCTGTTTTTATAGTAGCTTATATAGTTATTTTCTATTCCATACAGCTTGAACCAAACTCAAGTTTGAGGGTTTTCAACAAAATATATAGTTTGTATTGTCCAAAAGTTTACTCTAGTGTCCTAAGTCAAAAATTATCATAGCTGTAAAAGTAGTTTTGTAGCAAAAGTAGTTTTAGTACAGAATTTTAGGTTTTTGACACTTAGTGTCAAAAAAGCTTGCCAAACTCTGTTTTTTACTGTTTGGGTACCTTTGAAATGTTTTTCTAGATATGTCCCTGCTGTATAACTCTTCTATTTGTTAAAATATAAATTTAAACTACACAATAGTGTTAACTTTGAGAGGAGGTGTCAAAAAGGAGTTCCCTGTTCTAAAAAAGGGCACTTTTGAGTTCTACAATAAAGTAGATAACAAATTTAGAAACTGGTTAGGTACTGCAAAGTTAGTTATTTTCCTGCTTACCTTTTTTCTTTTTGCTGGAAGTTTCCAGTAAAAGTAAGAAAAATGTTTTAAATGCTTTTGGTTTAAACCACATCATTTAGACCTATTTTTAAAATAATCTTTTGTTCCTATCTTAAATGTCTCTCTCGCAATGATATTTATTAAATGCTTTTCATCGTTTTTTTCCCTTATTTCTTAGTCACAGATAACATGCCCTGATTGCTTAGATGGATTCTTGGAAGAAGTTCCTGATGGTCAGGATCATACAGAGTACGTATTGTTTATATTTGAATTGCCACAAATGTTGGATTTAAAGTCATCCAAAAGATTGTCTGTTTGTTTCAGGCAGGTTGTGAAATAAAAAATAAGCTTTCTAAAAATAAAGGCTTAATTAATTAAGAAATCTAAATTAAATTAAGAAATCTAAAAAAGTCTGAGGTGAGAGGCTAAATGTTGGTTATTTTCGTAGAATGCTTGCCAGAATTTGTAAAAAATGTTTTCATTAATAATTTTCTTTTCTAATTCTCAAGTTCTTTAATTTTTGGAAAAATTCATTAAGTGGCCATAGGACTTAAACTTTTTTTTTGTTTTGTTTTCCACATCTACTTGGCAATTTTTTTTTCTTGCCAAACATGACAAACATACCTGATATGTAACGATAAAAAAGCCCAAAACTAAAAAACACGTATCAAAATAAAGTATTTCAAAACTTGTGCACCGATTTCACGTACAATAAGCACAAACAAAAATAAAAACTGGCTCTGGGGTACCTTATACAATTTTTTTTTTTTAACTTGCAAAATACAAAAATATATTTCTGCTAAAAAATAAATACACAAAACTTCTGAAAAAATATGTATAACACTTTAAAATTTCCCTCAAAAGCAATTTCACAGACGAGATTCAAGAAATTTCAACAAAATCAGTACACACGCACAATACACTCTAGCTAAAACAAAGTAAAATTGAAGCTCACCACAAAGCAATTCAAAAATCTTCAACACACGCACAAAAAAAAGAGACAAATTAATAAAAGCATGTACCTCTAGTTACACGGTTAAACCTACCCAAACAGGATATTCCATCTTTCTTATAACCTAAAACCTAAATGTTTGTATAATTTAATGTAAAGTTATACTTTAGTATTCATTTTTAGCTTGTTTAGAAAAATTCAGCTTTTTAAATTGATATAGTATGCACCTGGAACATTTAAAAAAATTTGTTTTTCATTTTACTTTTCATCAAAAAGTGCCTTTTTTGCCAAATATTATTTTATAGATTTAAATTTGGTAAAACCATTTTAAAAGGTATCTTATTTATCCTTATAATACATAGTATTCAAGATTTAAAAAAAAAAAAATGAGCACAACAATAATAAGTTTTTTGCTTTCATTAGCAGTTTGCTAAACACAGCTGTCAAGCTGTATTCTGTTTTGCTGACTGATCGTATGCAATAGTAATGAGTCTTTTATATATGTATACAAGGGCATAGCCTAGGGGGGGTGGTCATAAATGAGAAATTTTTTGCCATATGTCATATATCCCCCATGAGGAATTTTTTGCTATATTCTTTGCTCTCTTATCACACACATGTATGCATATATGAGAGTTGCAGTAGTCGTAATTCCCCCCCCCCCCCCCCATGAAAAATTTCTGGCTATGCCACTGTATATATATATATTATATATATATATTTGTTGCTATTGGAGACAAAAATACAAAACTTTTTACTTTAATGAAAGAATTTGTTTTATTTAGAATTATAATTCATAAGGACTCAATAGTTATATACTCGGTTATATGCAATAAACTCAGGAAGTTTCTTATAGCTATCACAAAATAATTGAGCATATAATGCCTCATTTACACTCAGTCTACTTCCGCAGCTGTGGGCAAGAGAAATGGAAATAACAATAATGTAAACACCTCACTGTTCTGCTCATGCCATAACCTTTCTTGCTGCCTGCACTCCCTCCTGAAGGGTTTGTGAAGGGAGGTACAGCAGAAAAGTATAGCACAAGAAGGGAAGTACGGCAGAATGTAAAACACTCACTGCTTTTGGAGATCCGCAAAAGTATTTTCTAAAAAAAAAAAAAAAAAAAAAGTGAGAAAAGTGGAAATGGCTGAATGTAAATGGGGTGTAAGAATTTCTCTCAACCATTGAAGCAAGATAACATTGTGTATACTATAAAAGCTGTCTAACCTATATTAAGCTGAAGAATGGAAGAGAGGTTGAGATCTGGAATCACAGATTGTGGTGAAATGTTGATGTGTTTTAGAGGACTCCTAGTGAAGTGAAATACTGAACTAGCTGCCAACTCTCAAGATTTTTTGAGAAAATGATGAACATTTGATAAGTTGTGCATCTCTGCAATATATATATATATATAGCTAGAGAACTTGATTTTATATAAAGATATTGCGTAAGGAATGTTCTGTCATATGCCATAAGGTCAGGTTAAATAGTGAAATTCTGATGTGCTGTATGATTGTTTAAGTACAAAATATATATACAGTTGAGAGCCAAAAATCCACCAACCTAAAATCCGCAAAGGTCCGAAATCTGCACACCTTCTCTGATGTAAATAATGAAATTGCAAGTCATCCGCCAGTGATGAAATTGTTCAAAAGTGTCTCGAATCTAGATAAATATGATTCTGATGATGAGAACTTGGGTAATAATAATAATAAAATCCGTTTGATAAAAGTTTAACGTTAAGAGAAGAATACACCTTCAATTTTTAGAACATACAGAAGTTTTGTAACAAAACAAGAATTAATGATAATATACAATTTCCATAAATGAATAAAGAAAAGAAAGAAAAAAGAAACTGAAAGTAGACAAAAATAATATTTTAAAATAAATCATTATAGAACATGCTTTCAAAATTAGAAAAAGGAAATTTTGAAACCATTTGCTTTGCTAGTCTTCATGTAATTTTCTTCTTTTTTCCCCTATGCTTTTGTATTTAATGTGAAAATATAAGTGAAATACTTTTGGCTGTTTTTACTACATTGTAATTGTATTCTACTTTTTTAAAATCAGAAATATAATGATTTATCTTTTATGGCCTGAAATCTGCACAAGCCATGGTCCCAAGCTGTGTGGATTTCTGGCTCTCTACTGTAGTTGTATGCATAGTAGGCTAACACGGATACACAAGACTTAATTCAACTTGGATGAATAGTAGGAAGTTGATATTTGACCTACTCTAGTACTGAATCTCCAGCAGTATTTATAAATGTATAGACTGATTTCATCATTATTTTTTAAATCATTCTTTATATTTTGTTTTTAAGAAATTGTCATTTGATTATCAAAGTACTTTTTAAAAAATTAAATATGTTGTTAAATTCTATTTAATTTTTTTTTTCTTACTGAAGTTGAGAACTTAATTCATCAAAACAGTGTACTTTATTGACATGCTTATTTTTTTCCTTTTACAGCAGCTTTGAAGAAGATTCTGATGTAGATGAAAGTGAAATAAACTTACTAAATGTAAGATACTTTTTCTGCTACTATGAAAGTTTTCAAATTTATAAAACTTTTATTCCGGTGTATGCCTGATTATTACTTTAAGGCTTTTTCTAACTAGCAGATATAACTTTAAAATTGTGATTCTGTTTCATGTTTTTTGGATTTTCTTTTTCATTTTCCATGAAGCATTAAGTAATGATTTATTTTAGCATCCTCAACTTTGCCTAGAGTACCATTCATTTTAAAACATTTTTTTTTTAACCCACCTTTTTAAGAAACATCTTATTCTTGGTTTTTCATACAATCTCTACAATTTTTGTTCATGCACATCTGGCAAAAATCTAGAATTATCCTAAGTATTTTTGGTTTAATCCGGTTTTCAATTTATATATATATATATATATATATATATATATATATATATATATATATATATATATATATATATATATATATATATATATATATATATATATATATATATATATATATAAATAATACTTCTATAAAGTTACTAAATTAATTTTATTATTAAACCTATTATAGTAGGCATTGTCAATACTTAAATGTATACTCAATTGCAAATAAATTGCTAAGTAATACTAAATCTTATTTTCATTATTGTTCTTTGATATGAAACTGTCAAAATGGGAGAACATATTGCATAGAGATGCAACAAACAGTGATTTGGCCGAATACCGAATATTTGGCCAATAACTTAGGCCGAATATTAAATTGTTTAAAATTTCATTTTAATTGTGAATAAAATGTTGCTTTTCAAATTTGTAATAAAGCACTAAATAAGGCTAATTAAAATTCATTTTATATTATTTGTAGGTACTTAAAGGCACACACCAGTATATTATTTTTAAAACTAAAAAATTTTGGTTATGAAAAGATATTGTTTACAATTATGTTTGTAATTGAGGATCTGTAAAGATTCCTGCCACCCCTACCCCCTAAGAAAAGTAGAAAACCAAGTTAAATAGTGTCACCAATTAGAAAAATCTGCATTTCTGTAATATTATTAAATATACATTAGATTAGGTTTCACTCAGTTTAAAATCCAATGACTTAGAATATTTTATAATATGAAATTAACATATTGAAGTATAACTAAGCAATATTATTTGGTAAATGCATTTAAAAATAAATGTTAAAAAGTATTCCCCCCCCCCCCTTTTTTTTAAATTATTCAGCTGAATACCGAATAGTGGCTGAATATTCGTTACATTGCTAATTACATGATCAGCATTTCACTCCGAAATATCTCTTAAATGTAAATATTTAATGCTGCGACTACAATTTTTGTCTTGATAATGCTTAAACAACATTGCAATGCTCTAATTTGATTAATTATTAGCCTTTATTCTAATTTGATATTGTGAAGTACAAAACTCTTTACTCTTCAATGTTTGACAGTGTAATAATTCTATTATTTAAAAAAAAAAAAAAAAAAAAAACGCATGGAAGAAAAATTTTTGTTTAGAAATAACTGAAAATAATTACTTCAAAATGGCTGTGTTTTCAGGAATCAATGCTGACAAAATTTAGGTCTGTTTTATGGCCTTTTCACAAAAATACACCAGGGGGAGGGACCAGACCCCCTGGTCCCCACCGCCCTGGGTATGGCCTTGGTGAGGGGGGTGGTTTGAGCTAATCTTGAGAGGGCAGTAAGACACATGATGATGGCCAGGTGCGTGGCTGAAAGTGCTTGTGATGTGAAATAGGTATAATAATATATTATGTTTAAGTTGCATTTTCAATTCAACTATATGTAAATAAACCTTTCGCCTATCTTTTACAACTTCCTAAGAAAATCCACTTGTGTGCTTTTTTTGGTTGTTGTTGTTAAAGAAATTGGGAATTTTTCTCTCTCTCTGTATGTGGAATTTAATTTTGACCTTTTTCGACAGCTTCTCAGCATTGAAAATTTGTTTCGACGAACTGTGATGACTATTGGTGGTGAAGATTCAGAAGAAACCCAAAGGCATACATCTGGTGAATCAAATGATGAACCGGATGGACCACCTGACTGGAACCCCGTAGTAGAAGTGTTGTATGTCTTGATACCATTTTTTTAGAAATTTTTTTTAATGAATATTATTTTAGCATTGAATAATAAGTGTAGTGCTGTATTTTAATCTTGAATAATTATAAAAGATCAGCATAAAAGTGAAAAATGAGCATTATGCTGTTGATATTGTGAAATTATGTAAAAATTTAATCATGGTTCTTAACAGTAAATATAAACTTTTCAAACTTTATCTAATGTTTACTATTATGCTGAAATAAACTTATCTATATTTGCTCATATTTAATCTTTATTTTATGAGATTAGATAAGCTTTGAGTTATCAGCTATGAGTCAAAAGCAAATATGAAATATTTGCATATTTTTGCAGCTTCTATACAAATGGCTCTATTCTTGTATTTAAAAAAACAAGAAACACATATGCATGGTTTTAATGTTATTACTTTTAGGGATGACAGTTCCAAAATGAAAATAACCTTTCTGAAGGAAGAGTATCATTTGTAAACATTTTTTTGTTTTTAACTAACTTTCATATCATCTAAAGTTATCTGGTCTCTACTTCTGTTTTCTATTTTTTGGAATGACTCATTCTTTCTACTTTAAAAAGATGAACAAGAAAAGATGTACAAGAGGATCAATATATCTGTTGTGTTGGATCAATATATAGTTTTTTATTTCCTAATACTTTTCTCTCAAATTTTTTGGCTCTAGATAAAGTGGCTATACGCTACACAATGAAACTGCTTCCAGTACCATTACCTAATGACTAAATTTATAATTAGGGCTCTTGTCTCGAAAACAATGAGATAAGGAGAAAAGTTAATTGTACAAAGTTAACCAGCATTTATTATTTAATAAGGAAAGATATTTTGCCTACATTAATGCTAGAGATCAAAGACAAAACTCACATTTTCCAAAACTCAGCGTGTCTGACATTAGGTAGGCTCATCTATCCTTCATGATCTTAAGTGTTTTCTGTCTGCAGCTACATGTGTATGAACTCTAGTTAGCAATTCCTGCTACACATTGTGCACAACTTAGCAGGTGACAGGCTGGCACTACGTTTTTACGCTTTTTATTTTTAATATTAATGTTGTAAAGGGGAGTTTTTTTTTACTAAATCGATGATTCTGAATAATTTTATTACTTTATTCTCGTATCTCATTGTTTTTGAGATAAGAACATTAAGGGCACGATTCAAACGAAACGTGATCGGTCGTCTCCAAAACGACCGTTTTCTCTCTGGAAGTTTGATCGCTTTTACAAGCGATCGCAAAAGTGTATTCAAAGTGAAACAAAATAGGCGATCGAACTTACAGGTTTGCTAGATCGAAACTTTATCGCCACAGAGTGAAAACGCAACTTCCGGTGATGTAGAAAGTCGCTGTTAACCAATAAAAAAATCTCATCTTTCTCTGGAAAAAACTTTTAACTTAATGGCGACGACTAACTGTTTATTTATTAATGTTTGAGCTGCAACGGACAACAGGCTGTGTCTTAATTTTTTCCCCAACAGTATTGTAGGTTAATGTTTTAAAATTTTAACTGGTTTAGGTTAATATTTTTTGTATGTTTATAATCATGGAAATACATTTTTAATTTATGAAGATTTTTTTTAGAAAATTATTAATAATAGTATAGTAGTAGATAATTGTTCTCTAGTTTGCCTACTACATTTTATTTTTCTGTAGCAGAGAAGCTGTTTATAATTATAATAGAGGGGTAGAATTACTATATATTTTATGTTCTGATATATAATTAACAATCGAAGACATCCTTAATATAATGGTATGAATATTTGTATTTGTTTAGGAGGGTTGCTAGGATGCTTATTTTAGCGAGAAATTATTCGTTATTCATGTATTTTTTCATGCTGTTTCAATCATCAAATGCACCAAGCAATAAACGATTTAAAATAAGGACTATAGATGGTGCCTACATCGTAGTTTCTGCTAGAGGCCGATTTTCTAGGCTAGAGGCTAGAGGAATTCAAGGGCTGACAGAAAATAAACCCTACAGAAATTCTGTTCTGCGAGAAAATTCAGCTTCTCCGCAGGCCTAAATCTTTTGCAGAATTCCCTGTCTGATAATTCCAACGGATTGCTTCGTAATTTTAAATAACGAGGTACACAACGCCTTCGTATGTAATCTTCTTATCAACAGTACGTCCACTATGTTCTCGAAAACGATCGCTTTTGAAAAAGAGATAGCAAAACACCGATCGCAGTGTCACGTGATCCAAAAGCGATAGACAGGTTTCACTTGAATAGGAAACATAGGAATCAGTCGAAAATTTCCGCGATCGCAACGGAAAACGGTAAAACTGTTTCGTTTGAATCGGGCCCTAACTCTGAATTTAGGTGCCAGGTGGTGAAATAAGCAGTTTCATTATGTAGTACATAGCTACTTTATTAAACCTAGACGTACGTTCTGAAATTTATGGGGTGACAAAGGACTAGTGGGCACACAAACATCAGTAATATGAAATCGAAGAGACTGAGGCAATTATTTCATATTAACTGAATTTCATGTTATCTCATAGATTAAACTTGTACAAAATAAAGAAATGTATTTTGGGTTGTCTAAGTATTTGTTTCATGTAAACCTATATTTCATCTTAGACAGTTTTGTATTAACAAGGTTCAGTTGGATTTCATTGATGTAAAATAATTTTTAAATGTCTTAATTCACCTAGGCAAACGAATAGTTTATTTTCACTCATTTGCTTCTTTTTTTAAATTTAATTATTTTTTTTAAGTATTTCTGTCTTTACTAGTTAAGTGACAGCAACCTTTGGGTAGTAGTAAACATTAGGAGTTGTATGTTTGAAAGTCTGTCATTTGTCTACGATAAACAATAGTAAATTTTCCTTTTTTTTTTTTCTCTGTGTATTGCAGCTCTGCCCGTAATATGTTACAAGAGTTAGAAGAGAATTGTAAGTATATCTGTTATTAATCTTTTGAAATTACAGTAGAACCTCGATTATCCGAAGTAATTGAGACCGAACCTACTTCGGATAATCGAGAATTCATCAATAATCATCTAATTTAATTTGTAGTATCGTCATTGAACTATTATTATGACTATTAACTGTTAAATAAATTAAAATTATAAATGAAATTAAACTTATTTCTGAAACAAAAACCTACAGTGGTAATCATTCTCATCTTCATCATATCATCATCATCCTCTTCTTTTGGAGATTTTTGGACTTGTGCTATTAATTTCTCATCATTGAGCAACTGGAAGCCTGCATCTTCATGTCACAATTCAACCACTCTGTGATTTCTCTATCCCTGGCATTTTCAAAACCTTTCATTGAGCTAAAAAGGCTTGAAAACTCAGTAACACTATCTTTCACAAAGTCTGTAGCATTGTCATCTGCGCCAGTTTAGAACAAGGATGTTTGAAAGTGGGGAAGAGAACACTCATACCGAGAATTGAGCTTGCGAGAAGGAATTCTATAAAAGGGAATTCAAAATATTTATCTGCACTCGTAGTTTGGAAAGGACGGCTTGCATACAAAAGGAATGTGGGGGGGGGGGGGAATCTTTAAAAATGCATCTTTTAAGAGAAAATGATAGTAGAAAGTGAAAAAAAATAAAGTGAAGAAGAAACCGACTTCGATTAACGGAGAGTTTCGGATAATTGAGGTTCTACTGTACTATATTATTTTTTTTTAAATGTGCAATATGTATATCTACATATATTTATTTATTTTTATAGTTCTTGGACATGGAGCAGGACTACGGTAAGTGTATTCCCCTCCTCCCTCGCCCCTCCTTGTATATTTGTACTTAAATACTTTACATAGACTTCATTTAATCCGATATACATTTTGCATTTCGATTTTTCTTCATAGAATGAAATACTGACAGTTTTATTCATTGTTAATAATTAAAAGTAGCAAAAGTAATAGAAATAAATATGGTGTTTGCCAATTATTATGTAGAACTAAAACAAAATCATGTAATGGAAATTCACCATTATATATACGAGCTATGGCAAGACCTGATTTATTTACTGTGTTTTGCATCATTAAGAGAAATATCTGTTAAGGTATAAACAATGTCTGATTTCCAAATACATCACTTATCTACAAGTTTGATAAAAGACAAGTGCAATTAACAGTATCATTTGTCTATAAGAATTAGCTTACTACTTCAATATTTTCCCTATTTTATTGTAAAGAAACTATTGTAACCAGCTCTGTTTTCTGTCTTGATATATGTATACTATTTATAGAACTTTTCATTGCTAGTACTCTGTATTTGGATACAAGAAAAGAAATTATCTGTAATCTGCAAAACAGTCCTTTGTATATGGATTAGAGGAAGTGTATTGTGTATATAAAATAGTGGCTAATCCACTGGTTACTCAGATGTAGCAGTCTACTCATCTGCAAATTTTGTGGCTTTTTTTTTTCTTTGTGTATTGACAAATGCATCTGGCATTTAGGAAGAGTTAGTATTTAGGCTGATCAAATTTTTTCTTTTACCAACTATACAAAAGAATTCCAGAGTTGGCAATCGAACCCAGGACTACTGCTTAATGTCTGGGTGCTGTACCACTGAGCTACTCAGGGACAATTCCCAGATGAAATTTCTCGCATAAGAACAGTAGGCACTTATCTTCTTCTGCAACCCACATATTGAACAGATGAAACATTAATTCAGGACAACTCTGATAGGCCGCAGATGTTAGACATATTTTTAGAAAGTTAGAAACCTCGCAAATTTTATCAACCTTTAAATGAATTTAGGAAATGTTAGTGTTTAGGTTGATCATTTAAATAATATATATATGTACCTTATGCGAGGAATTTCATCTGGGAATCATCCCAGAGTAGCTCAGTGGCAGAGCCCATGCTTGTTAAGTGGTGTAGTCTTGGGTTCGACCCCCAGCTCTGGAATTTATTTGCATAGCTGGTAAAATAATAACATCAACAAAAAAATTGATCAACCTAAACTCATTAAAGGTTGATAAAATTTGTGAGGTTTCTCACTTTCTTTAAATATGCATCTTGCATTTTCACTGTTTAATTAGTGAAAAAATTATATGTATGAACAAAAGACAATTTTTGTTTAGAAATTCTACTGTCAGAGATCTAAGATACAGTTGCATTTTTTATGAAAAGCTAAAATAAAACAAGAGGCTGCTTCTTGTGTGTGTGTTTTAGAGGGTAGCGAGAGAAGGAAAAAAAAAAAAAACTTTCTAACTGTGCACTCAAATTGCAACTTTTCCCAAGATGGCAATCTTTTAATGATGTACGATCTCGTATATCACTAGAAATATACTAAAACAGGGTGTCTACCAGTGAGGAAAATCAGCAAAGTTTAAAAAACTACAGGAAAATGGGAAATAGGACAGGAAAGTCTGGGAAATGCGTAATGGGCCAGGAAAATTCTCCAAAAGAATAAATTTTTCACCGTATAAAAATTTCTTGGCAGGTTTTCTTTTCTTTTTTTTTTCTCTCATTGTACTCTAAAGAGTAAAAAAATGCTGATAAAAATGATTTATGTGTAGATAGAATGAATGATTTAGAATGCTTGTGGTGTGCAATGCTCATACCTGTTTTACATTTTGTGATGGAATGTTTCTCATGAGAAAAAGCTATCTCAGTAATAAAACATAGAAATTTTCATTACTATGTATTCTACCAGATTTGTAGTGTAGTAGATCAAAACATAAAAGCTTGTATTAGAAATTTGTTGTCTACATTTAATATTGTGATCAAGATAAGTCACTTAAGTAGCACAAGTTGATCAATGTTGGTTACTCATAGTAACTTTTTTCTATCTAACCTTTTTTCTATGAATAATTATATTACAGTTGAAAATTTATTTCAAGTAAGTTGTCACAAAATCTTTAAATATAAAAAGGGGGTGGTGGTGTTGAGGGATTTCCCCGAAGTAAAATGCATATATGGTCAGGAAATTGACCTTCAGAAATTTAGTAGAGCCTTGTAAAATGTCACTCCTAAGAAGAAAACTTAAAATATATATATATATATAACTGTTATTTATTTACTCTTTTTTTAAGTAACCAAATCAGTTTCTATTTTGAATAGGAATGCGCCGAATATTCAGTTCTGCAAAATACTTTAATATTCAGCAACCGAATAGTAAACAAATTTTAAATGTGTTTCTTTACGAAATGTTGATATTTTTTTTCAATACCATGAATGAAAGCTATAGTATAGTACCATAGTACAAAATTAATTGAAATTGTTACTTACAAATATCATTCATAGTAATTTTAATGTAAGAGAAAACACTCAGATGTTAAATTTAACTATCGTTGCGTTGCAATTTTCTTAAATTTTATGACACATTTCATAAGCCTTATTATTACTAACTCGTTTAAATATGAAACAGTAACCAGAAAAAAAAACCTCATTATTAAGTGTTCATGAATGTATAAAGTCAATTAACTGCTAATTTTTTAATGAAATATGCAGGTTTAAAAGTATGATCATAATTTCACGAATATTTAAAAAGATGATTAATAATATATAAAAGAAACACTTGGATATTAAATTTTGTAGTACTTTAATTTCTGAAGTTTCACACGATATGAAATATTAAATACTGTTTAAAAAGAAACTAATTAAATTAATCTGTGTACAAAGTTTAATAACAGGTTAATTAATTTTAACCAAATATTCGGTATTCGTTATTCGACAAAATATAGTATTCAATGCATCCCTAATTTTGAACATTTAGATTATACATATAGATAACAAAGATCCCTGCTTTGTTATCTATGCATATAATGTTTGTACATAAGTGTTTTGAAAAGTAATTCTTTACAAATGTGGTTAATAACTTTAAAAATTGCATTTGCATGCATGTGTGTACCAGAAATAATTGTTTCCAAATTTACATTGTTGGCAGGTACGTTCTTTTAACAAAGGTTTTTTTCTTCACTGAAAAATAAGTTGATTTTTCTTTTTTGTAATTATAGGCGAGTAGGAGATTATTTTTTTGGGGACGATATAGATGCTCTTTCAACATTGGTAATTTCTTTAAAATGTTTTAAATCTTTTATTTTATTAATTTAGTAAGTTACATGTTGAATTAAAATAATTTTTTTGTTTAGTTATTAAATGAAACAGAAATTGTTGGTCCACCACCACTGCCTAAAGAGCAAATAAAATTATTACCTGTTATCTCAGTATCTAAAGAAGATGTTGGTAAGTTTTTACTTTAAATCAGTGTTTATTATCAGTAAGGATGTCTAGTTCTAATTTCTGTTGAGAACCTGTGCACTAATGCTAAATAATGTTAATTTTACATGTCCCCCCCCCCCCCCCAAGATTTAGAGAATTCTATTTTTCATTCCACCTTATTTTCTAAAGTTTTATTTTTAACAGTAAATTTATTAGATGAACAAGAGGAGCCCATGGAAAGGCTTAGAAATGATTTTCAAATTATTGATATCTTGTATAATTATTTACTTCACTAATTTTTAGTCTTGTAAATCTGTATGTTTTCCTCTCTGTCCGAACTCAAATTCATCACACTGGCAAAGTTCATAATCTGTTTCCTTAATAATCTCATTGAATTGGGTTATCTTTTGAGTATGAGATTGATTCCTACCTTAATCCCTTGTTTACCACAATACCTTAATCCCTTGTTTACCACAATACCTTAATCCCTCGTTTACCACAATTTCACAATTGGCATGCTGTCTCATTTTGTTTCTAGGAGCTCTTAACGCTTCCAGAGCCACAAAATGAAAACAAACATACAAAATAGCAATGAGGACGCTAACTTGAAAATTTAAGAGCACTAATTTAGGAAATATAAGTATGTAAAAAATTAATATGTGATGAATTAAAAAACAAACAAAAATTAACTTTTAAAATAAGATTTTCTTTGCCTTTTTTCATTGCATTAATGACAGCTATAACAAGTTTTGCCATATGAATGCAAAGGTTGCCATTTTTAACTGTTTATTGCCCAGTTAGTGAAGAGAGGGTTAAAGTTAGATTCAACCAAGTATTAAGCTTAAAGAGACCTCAAACTTAGTTTCCTTCACTGAAAATGGTGACCTGGGTGATATTCAGGCTTGAACCTTAAAGTGTTAACATTTTTTTCCCCCCAGTAAGCTTGTATGCAAAGATATTTGAATAATAATATAATCATGTAGCTGCATTTATTAAAAAAAAAAAAAAAACTTGCTTCTTTCCTTTTTAAAACTATTTATCATTTGCCTTTTTTTTTTGTGTGTGTAGAGTATAAAGTTTTAAATATTTGTCTTATTGCTTAAATAACTTTCCATCCATTAGATAAAGCTGTACAGTGCACAATATGTATGGAAGATTTTGCAGTTAGGGAAAAGGCCAAAGCTTTACCATGCCAGCATTATTATCATGAAAAATGCATCACACCATGGTTAGAAAGGGTTAGTATTACATTTTGAATGAATTATTATATATTAAACTTAAAACAAGTTTCTGAAAATTGTTACAATGCATCTTACACTTATAGAAAAATTTCCTGTCTAATGTCTGTTAAAAGAAAAGAAATCTACTTCGTAACAAATGTTACGATTGCTAATTGACATAGGGAAAACTATTTTTAGACCAGGAGATGCCACACAGTCTGAAGTGACTATTTAATCAAAGGCTATTGTATGCAGGGGAAAAGCAAAGCACAAATTTTGTAAACCGAAATACCAAAGTAAGGGAAAATGAGAACAGTAATAAAAGTTAAAAGGCTTGATTTTTAAACAATTAAATTAAAAAAACCTAAACAAATTGTAATAAATATGAAGTATATGATCTACATCACAAGCCTGCTTTACCACCATCTCCAGCAGCCTTGTTAAGACAGATGAAAATCTTATACTATTTCAGGTATCCAAATAAGAGGTCACATAGTGCATCCAAAAAATCAGTGCATGCGACTAAAAATTACATTTGCGTCCGCAATTTTAAAAGATCAGAAAAGTTTGGTGCTACCAAATTTTTGTCAGTGCCACGAAATATTTAGATTCATTTGCACCCTGTATTATTTCTATCAAAAACAACAGCAACTTTTGTTGTTATGACAGACATTTGACTTTGTCTTTATGCTTCTCACATAATTTTTTTTCATGGTACTTTTTTGCAGAATATTCATTACCAGTGACTTCTTTAGAGTCTTGCTTTCAGTTTCATCCATTGCTGACTAGAAAAATGCAGCTGGTAAAGCAGAGAAACTCTGGGATGAAGCAGTTTGTTCTAATTACTTCATACATTTTTTGTATCTTTCAGCAGAGCTTTTTTCATGTTTAGAAAGCTTTCTGTCAAGCGATTCAATGCAACCTGCTCTAAATTACCTTTGCAACTTGAAAAACTAATAATCCTCTTAATTTTCAATAAGCTGTTCTGAATTAGCTTGACTGATGTCAAATAACATAAGTACATTTTAACTTTAGATTGTCTGATTCACTTGGTCTTTTGCATTATTCCTTTTTCGATATCTGCAGGTTTTTCACATTAAGCCTATTGAGCAACACTATCATTGATTGGAAGCTTCTTAGTATTGTGAAAGTATGTAAAATTGCTCATAATGAGTCTATTATTAATTCAGTTGGATATCTTATTAGCCATGCATAATTCCTAAACCTAGATGGTTTAATATTGAATAAAAATGTTTCTCAAGTCAGTAGCATTCATACCAGGGATCAAAATAAGATTTTGAAGCTGGCAACAAAAACAATGCAGCTCATTGCAAATCAAATCCTTAAATTTTCGTAATTGCTGTAAATTACTTTGGCAATTTTTTTTTTTTCCCCTCTGAACTTAGAGGGGAGTGCGGGACCACTTTTAAGCATTCTGTTGTTTCATATGTAACCTTAAAATATATCTAAATTAGATAAAAGCAAAGTAAGAAATTTTAAAAGCTCGCAGCTAAGCTTGCCACGAGAACTTATTGATGCTCGTGGCTGTTCGAGCTAATCTCACAGCATTTGTCGTAGTTGCCATGACTTATTTCGAGCGCTGATTTATACAAAAGTAAAATGGCTATGTTTTACTTATCCATATCAACATACAACAAAAGGTAACATACACAGTAGAACAACCAACATATGTGTAAAAAGAATGCTCAAGGTTACAGTTAAAGTGAAATAATGGATGCTAGTGGTTCGAAATTGAAAATATAGTTTCACTGCAAAAATAGACGCGGTGTTTAACTGTTTATATTTAAGTATGGTTATTTTATTATTTTGTTCTACTATGCAAAGAAACAAACACTTATGCCTTTCATCAAAATTTTTAGATTCTTTTCATAAATCAGTGTAATTTGTGTGAACTTGGGGTACCTCTTAATTTTTCAAATGAGCTCTAACTTCATATATTTTAATAATAAAGTATAAAAAACTTCCATCACTCTTAAATAGTTATTTCCTGTTTTAAATAGCTAAAGCAGAACTGGTTTTCTTTTTTTTGGGGGGGGGTGTCTTATTAAGTGCTAAAATAATAGCATATTTGTGTTACCTATTAAACTGATCTGGAAGTCTGTTGCAATGCCTTTCCGATTGCCTGACCAACCATATGCTTTATTTTCTTATAGCAGGATATTTAGTGTTGGTCAAATTCATATCTTTATTTAGTATTGGCAATTTTCTTGTTTCATTGAAGTGATAGGAATGAGGATAGCATGAGGAAAAAGTCATGAAAAATCCTTTAAAGTGTTTTCAGATTAGTTTAACCCCAAGTATATAGCTTCTAATCCCAGATAACGAATAATCTCTAGATTTCACTACTAGAATATTTTTACCTTACTACCTAACTGGCTTTAATTGTTTGCATTTGATATTTTGCAGCATGCAACGTGTCCAAATTGTAGAAAAACTGTTGAAATACAGCCAAAGAATCGACGATCTCAAAGCTGCCCACGGAGTGATTATAATCTAAGAAGTTCAACTCGACGTAGGGCTTCTGAATCAACATCTGGATTCTTCACATCTAGTATGAACCCTTTTCGTTTTTTATAAGAATGCTCAGATGATAATAAATAAGTATACATATATACAATATATATCAATGTAATAAAGACCATATTAGTTTTGTGGATACTTTTTATTATTTGAAGTACACTTAGAGACGGACCACTAAAAGGGCAGTATTGAAGTATCAGTGCCTATGTTACTTTAATCAGTGCCATTATGTTAATTTTAAATTGAGGATAATTTAAGGCATTTTGTTTTTTATTTGGCTCATGTCTTTGAGGTATGACATCATGTACAGGGTTTGTACGATTTTGATAACCAGGCAAAAGTACTCCAATCAATGGGGAAAAAATTCTCTTTTATTAAAAAATATTTTCTATGGAGTGCTTCTATTGGTTCCAAAGAATATAGAATTGTTAGGAATGTTGATTGTTTTGGTTCAAAACCTTTAAAATTCCAATGCTTGATCTTTAGTCATTTGTTGACGTATTTGTAGTTTCGAGACATATATGTAAAAACATTTCCTTTTTTTTGCGTATTTTTTCCCCTCTTTTAGTTTGGATATTTGTAAGATATCAGTTATGACTAGAGACAAATTATTTTAAACTAATTACTGATGGTGAGAAAAAAATTGTCAGCAGAGCAGTTTTTGTGAAGATTGAGCGTAAACCTTAGGTGTTATTCATTTAGAACATACCTAATTATTATTAATCCAGGAATTTCATTTTTACAAAAATATCGGAGTAAATTGGCAATTTTGCTCCAAACCCCCTCAAGTTCTGTAACAGGTTAAGTTCTGTTTTCTAAAGTTCTAAAAGGATTCAGTTATATTTAATGATGGCTCTTTATTTCTTATTCAAATTGGGATGGTCCCTTCTTCCTTTCAACTTTTCCACCCCCCATCTTTTTTATTTTTAGCATAGTTTGGTCATAGAGCACTTTTTAGCTCTGTATCAAAAGTACTTGTAATTATGGAGAAAGTTTCACCAAAGCTGTTTGTCACAATTCAGCACAAACGAGTGATTATGATCACTTAAAGAAAATGGTGCTCTCTGATGTGGTATATTTTGCTATTTTTTTTTCTTAAAAGGCTCTGTTGGTGATCACTTTCAAGGCCGTAATACTATACTTAGAAATAGGCATACTATTTAATCATTACTGAAAAAGTTTTCATGTCAGAGTAGTCAATTATAGTTTTAAATTGTAACATGCTTATCCTGGAATTCTATCGTGTAGAGCAGGGGAGGGAGACATTTGAGAATTATGCATCGTTAAGTAGTAACACATTTTTTCAATCGTACAAACCCTGATATATGCTCTTACATTTAAAACGTATGGAAATGCTTATAATCTGTATATATTTAAATTTGGAAATCAAGATCATGGTGCACTTTTGGATTGTTTAATGAGACTTGGGTATGTACACGAAGTTTGTGATAAAGTTTTTATGTGAAAAGAAATATCAAATGAATTTAATATTTTTGAAACATGGCCATATTTATACAAAAAAGGGCCTTGGCTCAATGTAAGCAGTTCGCAAATTCACTTGTATGTATGCCATTTATTTAGAATCTGAATTCAAATTTATTTTGTATAATACCTTTTTAAATATACTTTGTTGGAGTAAAGTTTTTAACTGCTTGTAACATATCTTTGTTCATGTCAATATACTTGAACAACTGTCTACAAGTTGATTGATGGGATTATATAACTCAGGTTTAGTCACTTGTTCTTATGTATTGTTTTGAATTATTACTGCATTTTTTTTATCCCTATATTAAATAATTTATACATACAAGATAATTATCTGTGTTGGTATTGTAACTTGAGTTCTTTAAACAATATAAAACTTTTGATTAAATCATCTGAAGGTGGCTCATTTAATTTAGTAATGAGCTATAAACAAACAAAAGAAAATATTTATTTTTACATCAGTCATTTAAACATTCAATTGAATTGCAGGTTATCTTATGCAGATAACTTTTTTAACCCTCTGAGCGTCTTAGAAATGGGCAAATAATGTAAAGTTGTTTTCACGGTAAAATTTTGAAGTTCCTTTAAAATTATTGAAAAAAATTAAATTTTGTGAGGAAGATTTGTAATTATTAAAAAATCAACTTCAAAATATGTACAACATTAACATTATTTTTTTTTATAATACGTGAGAGTTATAAACAATTTAAATTATAGATGCATTGCAGTGAAAACTGGAATGCAGTTAACGGGATTTTACGTCTCAGCCGCTTGGAGGGTTAATGCTCAAAGCACAAGACTGAGAAGACATTTCTTGTAAATTGTATATTTTTTGAAAAATTGCTTGATTTAAAAGAAAAACTAAACGGGAAATGTCAGCTTTCCCTTATAAATATAGCAATTGTTCTTTACAACATGTAAAAAACTCATGTAGGGCATCATTAAAACATGCTTTCTGTCATTATGTATTGTATTTTTTCCTCTTTATTAAATTCACAAACAAAAAATAAGAATATAATTTTAAATCAGTTTTAGAATACATGCTTCTTGAAGTTTTGACATATCATTAATTACTTTGCTGTCAATTTTAATGGAAGCATAAAGCTCTTCTCTTGATTCAGCAATTAATTTTGAGCATTTTTTCCCCTATGTCTTCTTTTGTATTGCATTTAATTTTTTCTTTGTGCAACTTATTTCATTATCAATGAAATTTTGAAAAATATACTTGTGAACATTTTCAAGAACACTATAAACAAAACCACTCATCTAAATGAAAATAGCACTGGGTTTGAAAGCTCTAGAAAAAAACTAAGATGAATACAGGAAAAAGAAAGACTTGAAAGAGCACAGAATTAATTTGTTTTATTACATACCTTACCGGTGTTTTATATGCGAACCCATGGTCACACTTTGCGCATCAGTGTTGACAGTCCAGTTCCTATCACACTCTGCTCAGCATGAGCTATCCTTTCCTATTCTTATAGCATTAATGTAGCTGAACTATGTGAAAGAGTAACGTGGAGTAAATTACGGTGATAGTACCATGTTGAATAGAGCGTGACAGGGATTGATCTGTTTCATTGATAGATGCCATGTGACCCATAATTCACATACAGAACATCTGTAAGATATGTAAATAAAATTTGAGTTGCCTCAGTTTTATTATAGCTCTCCGAAACCTTGGAAGGAATTATGATTAACTCCGTGTAATAATATAAAGATATTTAGAGAGTAACTTGAATGTTTTGTCTCTGCTATTAAAAAATAATAGTAATTTCAAGTTTGCCGATTGATATTACGTGATATATATTCGATATTATAAGAATATACTTAAAATAGTGAACTTGTTGATACTGAAAAATTTCAGACGGTACTTTGTATGATTTATTAAATATTCAAGAATGTTTCATGACTTGTTAAAAGATCATGACATCACGGGTATGTGCAAAGAGTTTCATAAGGAAGACATACACTCGCACATATGTATTTTAGTGTTGGTGCTAGACATTTTTCCACCTCCCACTCTTCATGTGGTGGGAGTATGAAGGACTGTGATGATGTCCCTTGATAGAATAACTGACTTCACTTATTAAGTTCCCAAATATGAGTATTTGCTTATGTTTGTTTAATAGTTGTTTGAAGATTGTTGAAACTTTAATTTTGTGAAAAAGGTGCTAGATTTTCTCCTATAGCAATGTGAAAATTTCTGAATACAATTTTTAATTCTCATTTCTATGTTGCAGATTAAATTGATGACCTTGAAACTACTTCATTAAAAAAAGTTTGTGTAAATAGAAAAAAAAATGGCAGAATTTAAAAAAAAAAGTGCAGATATGTCCCAGCTTTTTTATGAATAAAGCTTTCAGTTACAGAGAGAAAAGTGAAGTATTAGTTTCATGTTCTGCTGTGTATGTGATAAAGGTTTTTGTGAACTTTGTTTTTCAGAATCTACAGTGAGTACTAATTGTAGTCTTGTATCCGATTTTAACTATTTAAAATGTGACACAAGTATTAAATATGCATTGCACTAAATTTAATGAAAAATTAAAGTAACTCATTCAATTTAGGATAAAAATGAGAAATTGCATAAGGGATGTGTTATGTAATTTGGATGTTAATTCGTGCAAAATTAAGTATCCTTAAAGAAAGAATTTTCATTGTAGGAAACTTTTTTAAGTTGGTAATTTTATTCTTTTAACTTAGTGAATTTGAATGTATCAGCTTTATTTAATGTGTATGAAATCAGGGGTGAAACAAGTGAGAAATTGAATTTTAAAATTTTTTCAAAGTTACCTAGATACTAAAAAATACATACTGGCTGCATAATCGCTAATAAAGCATTTTTAATTCACAAATGCATTCTAATATCTCAGCAATCTCTCAAAATAAGATCATAAAGAACATATTTTAAATGCTGATGCATTTCATAATAATGTAATGTTATTTGACTTCTGTCAATACTGTCTTTAAATAAAGTAGATCCCCCCCCCTACATTTTATTAGATGTAATTTACCTTCAACTGATTAATACAGTTTAAATAAAATTACATTTGATGGAAAGTGCTCTAAAAGCACTCAAAATTTAGAAAACATTTATTGAAACAGTACAGAGAAACTTCCAGTTTATTTATAGCCAGCCCATGCATGTAGCTCTTAGGCAGAAAAGTATGTCTTAAGATAACTTTTTTTTTTTTTTTTTTTTTTTCCCTTGAAAATCACTACACTTTTACTAGACACCCCCCTCCATTGAATCAGTTTGATAACATGTACTGAAGGATAATCTAAATTTGTTTACTCATTAACAAGAAATTGACCCAGGATTATTACATTAAATCGGACAAGTTTCAATTTTCCAATTGTATATTCTAAATAAACCACCCTAGACATTTTTTTAATGCTGCAAAGGCCTTCAAATGAATCTGATTTTGAAATATGAAATGGTTTTTCACTTGCATTCGGCTGTAAATTGCAGATTTTAATTTTTATTGAAAAATGAAATTTAATTCCCAGTCCAATTTGTGGTATTATATAAAGCTGGTAATTTTATCAGCTTGCTACAGTATGTTTTGTAAACAGTTGTAATTATGTAAACAGATGTCTGCTCTGATTCTGCCAAATAAATATTTGATTTCATCATAAATAATTTTTGCACTTTTCTGTCTGTGTTGTTTAATCTATACAGTTAACTTAATAACACTAGCAATTATATTTAAAGATGAAAGTTCATGGTTCCCTGTTCATATGCAGTAGAAACTTTCTACACAAGAAAAAATTCATTACTCAGAAATACTGAACATACAGGGAAATTCAATAAACAAGAGGCATTTTCATTATACAAAGTGGAAAAACGCTACTGGAAAAAATAATTCTGCTCATATTGTTACACTTCTCTACATGATCACCTACAACATTTCAAGTCATCATACTTAATCGCTTCAGAATTCCCATGTTATATTTTTTCACAGTCAGTAAGCAAGGTGGTCAGTGCATTCTCCAACTCTATCACTTTCAGAATGTTTGGAAGCAAGGTTTGGATTAGTGATGGGGAAACAATTAGATTCATTAGCGGTTTTCACAATTCTCCACATAAGAGTTTTGCATTCAATTCTTTCATCAAGAGTTCAAATAAATTAATGAGAGGAAAATAAACAATAATAATACTTAGATGATAACTAAAGGTTAATTGCAATAAATTCTTTCATCCCAGTTTGAAAAGTATTCAAATATGAATTCCTATTAAAAAAAAAAATAATAAATTTTTTAAAAATGCAGTAATGCAAACTAGACGTGTGTATGTATCCATATCGATTAAAACAGAAGAAATATGATATGTATCTATTCTTTTTCAGCAACTTTCAGATGGATATTTTATTACAATATAAAACAAAATTTTCCATGTTTTCTGTTTGACTGATCCTGCATAATTCTCAGAATGTTGTTACAAAGAAAACAATTTAAATATATCCAACATGGGCAGCAAGCTAAAATCAAAAATCTTACTGGGATTCCAAAATGTTGCAACTGAAAAACAGAGATAGGCGGGGAGTGCGGCAGAACGCCAAATTTAGAAAGAATAGGGTGGCAAACTGAGCACACCACATCAGGCACCGATAGCCCCTGCTGTGCCACTGATTTTCAATGTTTCAAAAATGATAATTCTCCTTTATTAGCGGCACAAGGGATTGTGATGCCTTGCATATTAGTGCAACAAAACATTGTCATTTCCTACATATTCGGTCCTTGAAAAAGTTTTAATTGCAAGCATTTTCAGTACAGTAGAATCTTTCTAATCCAAAGTAAGGCATTATGTTGCTTCATTTTGTCTAACTCAATCACTGATTTCTGAAGGATAATCTAATTCCTATAAGACAGTATTTTTCCTCAATTGAACTCTGAAACATCTTGTAAAGATGCTCATTTTCTTCATCAAGGCATATTGAAGCTGCTTATACACACCCACAAAAAAAAAAAAAAAAAAATCCTCATTCCAGTATTTCAAAAGGGCCTTTTCTTCCTCTATATAGTGCTGAAATTTTAATCATTTATACATGTCATCATCGTGAACACATGGTGCAAATTTAGTTTCATTTGGATGCTTTCTTCTTGGTGTTTCATTCTGGATAGCCAGCAGCGTGTATGATTTCAGTGAAACATCATGTCAGAATGCTACATCGATTTAGAGGATTTCAAGAAATTTAAAAAATGAAATTGATGATTCTTCATACAAATGTAGTTTTTTCTTCATTGTTCATACTTAAAAAATTAAAACTTCTATGAATTATTTTCTCTTTAGCATTTTTATTGTGAAATCTAATCTGCAGGAAATATAAGATTTTGGGGGCCCTGAAATCTATGGTTACTGGGCAGTTGTCTTGTTTTCCTTGCTTTGGTAATAAGGCACTGATTAGTGGGGGTACAAAAAAAAAAAATTTTCAAATGTTCCAACTCCCTCTAAAATACGGAGGTTTGCCTTTTAAATGTTAGTTAATCAAATGTAGGTGGCTTCCGATTTGAATTTCTGCAGAAACACTGAAAAAATGTCATAAGTATATGTACAGTTTTGGTCTACAATTAAAACTGAATATTTTGTTGTTTCTTAGGTTTAATATAGAAGGAATGAGGTATGGTATACACATCTAAAAAGTAAAAATGGTACTTACGTATTATCCCGATGGTCTGCCAAGATAAATGCTGTACACATGAAATTATGGATGGTTTGGAATATGATTGGCAACTGTTTGCCAGCACAAAAAAATAGCTTGGTGAGAATGACCATCATGATAATACGCAAGTACCACAAAAACTTTGCTTATGGTTCACTTGTCTTGATGTCACCGAAACCTATCTCCCACTAACTTGCTGTTGCCTCAGGCCCTGATTATCGCATGGGTACTTGGGGAGCATACCCTGAGTACACATATTAATGCAGCAATTAGTCTCCCAATTAAAGAGTCAAGCGAAAACAGTTGAAGCTATGTAAAGGGACACAAAATTTGAGTCTGGCCCTTCTGTCACTACATTGTAAATATGCATGCTGTTGCCATTGAAATTTTTAGGTTCTATTTTAATTATTAGTATAGAACAACTAATCGCTGGCCCAATGCTGAAAATATGCAGCCACTGTAATCGCTGGCTTTAACTACCAGCAACATGGTTAACCATTTGGCGCTGCTGTGCAGTAAGTGAGAAAATGCATTGTTTGGGAAACCAACATCAGAAATTAGCAATGGTGTTTTGATCTCCACAAAAGAGATTCTTACCATGTCATGTAAATTTGCATAATCCCTTCCTATACTAGATGAATGATAATGGCAACAGTCATGGTGTATGATTGGCCAGATCTCTTTTAGAATTTCTATATAAAACCTTGAATGCTAGGGCTGGGTGGAGGTGGGAACTTAGCCGCTTGAGATCCATTGCTGTGAACTAGATGAACAGAGGACGATGTTTGTTGGACTCTGAATGCGACATGACATGAAGGGACAGCTTGACACTGGTTTCAATGCATTTTTCGCCTTTCTAGGGGTGCTAGTCAAATTTCTCACCTTAGTTTTTCTATTGTTTGTTTGTAATACCTGCATAAATACTGAAAAATTTTCCTTCATCTTGCATATAAAATTACTGCTTGTGTTCATAAACTTATCAACTTGTAACACTAGTTAACATGCAAAATTTGAACAGGTGTCATTAGTGGTCTGGTATTTTTTACTATAAGAATGACTTGTTTATCACAGAATGTCCTATCAGGTACCACCATAGCCGAGTGGTTAAGTCACTCAAAATGGTTGAAGGAAGGTGCCTGGTTCAAAACCAGTTCGCATCCATCGATCTAACGGTTCGGAGTTTTCCGTGGTTTTCTCCATAGCTTAGTGTGAATACAGGTTACATAGCTGCCAACTCTTCCGGTTTTTCCGGAAGATTTTCCACCACTAATTTTTACTTACAAATTTAAGCTTATAATAAGTCCAAAATTTTCTTCTAAAATAAAACTGTTTGAAGATAGTGGTGAAAAATCTTCCGGAAAAACCGGAAGAGTTGGCAGCTATGAGGTTAGGACACTAGAAAGATTCCCCACAGAGTGACCTGCCTTGTGTTGTCCATCTGACATGGATTTATAAGTGGACTTCAGGCCAAGCACACAAATCTGAAACACAAGTTACACAAACAACAAACATTTCCTCAGAACAAAAGGAAACTGAAACAAACAATTCAAACTAATGCACCCAGTTGACTTTAACTGCATATTCGCACACTTTTGAAATTCCCAAGGTGTAAATCAATGTGCAAATGATATTTTTGACAAATAATATCTGAACGATATTTTAAATTATTTTTTCCCAAATAGCCTTTTTTATGCTTTTCATAAAATAAACTCATGAAATACTTTGAAATTAATTAATTTACATATTTTAAATAGCAAGGTGACAATGATTTAAATCAATTGATTAAAAAAGAAATCATTTGAAATCAAGGATGCACAACTTCTAGCCCAAGGGCCATTATTGGCTCATGAAACCTGTTCCATTTACCTGCCAACTTAGTTGTGCATAGAACACTAATCAGAAACCATAAAGTCAACTTTTATGAAAAGGAATTCAGAGGTGGATCCAGAAATTCTTTCCAGGGTCCCATTTCTGCAGAATCTGTATATTTTAGGAATTTTAATACCCGTTTTAGTGGATTTGAAAATATATTTTTGTGAATTTTGATGCCAATTTTTGTAAAAGTCACTTTTTCATTAAAACAATTTCCAAAACAAAATTAAATGTAGGGTAAAATGCCAATGAAGGCCTGTTTTCTTCAATTTTATTTTTATGAAAGGGACGTTTTCATTAATTGCATTTTTCTGTAGGGACCATTTTGATTGATTGTATTTTTGTGAAGGAGCCGCAGAACATACCCAAATTTCACCCGCATAGAATTAAATGTGAAAATTTAATTCCACATTTGTTTTCAGTTGCCATACACATGGCACTAGAAATAATTATTTAGTGAATAATTTGGTAACTTCACAGTATTGTGTTCGTTTATGTCATGTCCACAATAAGTTCTACTTCTCATAAACTGCACAAAAAATTAAATCTGGTAAACTTCCCCCCCCCCCCCCCCAAAAAAAAAAAAAAAAAAAAAAATGTGGCATACTATTTTCAAAGAAAAGAAAAACTATTCACTAAACTCAATTTCTTATTTAGTTATGATCAATCAAACTTGTTGCTGACATGACATCAGTACTGTGGAACCAGTCAATTCCTATGCATGCTATCTTATTTTCAAGAACTTGGGGAAGAAAAAAAAAAAAAAATAATAATAATAAAACATGGTTTGGAATTGTGTCATTAAATCCATCAATTGGCCTTTGATACCATTTATTTAAATTATTGTGGTCCACAAGCTGAAGGTGGTTGTGCATAATTACTATGATTTGTGATTAACAATTCTATTATAAACTTTTATTTTTGAAATCTTTGTTTTTAAATTCGAAAAATTAGTCATAATCTGTCGATTTTTCTATGCTTTCAAAATCCACCACTTGGGACAAAATTATTTCATTTGCATGCCACAGAAATATTTTATTTACAGATTTATACTATCAATAACTAGATATTAACCGTCTCCTACTCTTTATAGAAAACATTTAAGCTTATTTAATATTAATTGATTTAAATAGTAAACTATTGAAAATATATTTACATAACACACACATTTAATATCTATTTCTGTTTAAAAAATAATTTAGTTATTTTCATTAAATAGAAACATTCATCCTGGACACAAAATGTATATAATTTTAGACACATTAGTGCAGATAAAGAAGCAATTCCATAATACATTAGGAAGTACTGTAAAATTATATCTGAAAAGGAATTTTGAAAAAAAAAAAAACATGCCAAGTTAATTTTTTGTTTGCTTTCATAAATATTTCTAATCAAAACATCTTTTGTTTGTTTCATGATTATTACTATTATTTTGTATAATTTCCATTCATATTTAGCAGGAAATTCGGCAATCTTAAAATAAACAAAAACACATAATTTCACAGTAAACTCAGAAATGAATGATAAATTTTAAGAGATTATTTTTAAAACAAAATATGGGCAATTTTATTAAAATAAAATAAACAACAAATTCATTAAAAAGCATAAAAAATAGAAATTGTGTGTAAAAAGGTAAAAATTGGTAAGAAAGCATAAATTTTAATCAGAAAATGCAAAAGTTGGCAAGTAAGTAACAGTCAACTGATTTAGGTTTAAAAACTGAATACTTGAGAACATCCAAAACTAATTGCATGAATGATACTGGTTGGATGTTCACATATGTGCCCATTGACTTAGAAAATTTATTTAGGAAAAAAAAAAATCCGCAAAATTATTTGACTGAATTTTTATCAATGTAATTTTAAAGTAGGTCTGTAAATAGCATAAATTGCAATCTCAATATATTGAATAAATGCATTTCCAATTAAAGCCTCCCCCCTGCCCCTTATTTTACCTTGAAAACTATTTTTGATGCCCCTTTGAGATATTGAGATTTGATTGTACAAGGTTTTCAATCATTTCATAAAGAAATGAAATTTTTCAAAATGCATTATGTGGGAGACTGCATTATCATAGCAATCCTAATTAGGTGTAGGCCTCAGAGTTGAAACTCTTCCCTCCTTCAGTTTTTTGCATCCATATTTTTTTCTGACATAGCATCTTCCAAAACACAAGCACCCTCAAGCATCTGCTATTTTAAAACTGGCTTTAATCTCTTATGGCCTTCAGGACCAAATTGGGTTCCTTTATAATCTCCTCAGTTCTCATGTATTGCAAATAACTGTATTGACTTTTTAATAAAAAATTGTTGTTTGTCATTATACTGAAAAATTTTCTATGTTGAATTTGTGAATAAATTTTGCTTTTCTTTTTCTAAAATTCACACAGATGAAAAGAACTGGAAAACATCAATTACCTTTAACCCGTTAGCGCCCAACTTTCTACAATTTATGTTGATGCTAGAAGTGATAAATAAATTACCAATGTTTGTGTGGTATGAAGAATGTATTTCTTTTTCTGAAAATACGAATAAGATAGTAAAGATTCTCATTTTACTTTCTTATCACTGAGTATTTTGTGGAATCAGATTTATTATTTGGAAAATGAAAATGGGAAAATAAATTAATGCTTAAATATTTTTGCAACCATCTAAAAATAGATTGCTGGATGTTAATGGGTTAAAAACTTTTTTGATAATTTTCATTCATGGGTGACATCCATTCCTACTGAAACAGAAATTAGGAGTAGGCTGCATTCTAAAAAATATACTTCTCATTTTTACTTTCTGAACATGTAGCATGTAAAGAAAGCATTGTGATCATGGGAAAAAAAAAAAAAAAATCAACTGAGATTTTGATGTACTCAGGCGTAAGAAATTAAGAGAATTTACAGAGTTGGTCGAATGTTTCTAGAACTACTGGACCGATTTTAATCAAATTTGATATGTACATACATTGATACAATACAAAACAAATAACCATTCAATAATTGTAATACACATGCATGATTGTGCATAACACACAAGTCGGAAGGTATGGATGTTGATGCTAGAAGTGATAAATAAATTACGAACTCCAGAATAAACTAAACAACAACAACAAAAAAAGTTTAATAGGGGGGGTATGGTCCCCTCTTACAGATATACAGGTCTTGTAGAGTGATTTCATATTTGAAATAAGGTAATTTATCATTTCCTGTGGCAATTGGTCCCACTCGTTCAGAAATGCTGTTTCTTGGAGAGGGGTTGAGAGTTCCAATTGCCCTCCCCAGAGCATCCCAGACATGCTCTATAGGATTAAGGTCTGGAGATCTGGCTAGCCAATCCATTTGGCAAATATCCTCACTCTTTTAATTTGTCGACTGAAAGAGCTCTATGTGGCCTCGCGTTATCGTCCATTAAAATGGACTCAGGGCCAACTGCACCTCTGAAAAGGCGAACAGGGCTCCCAAGATTTCATCCCTATACCTCACACCAATCACAGTGCCTCTTTCAAAGACATGGAGAGGTGTGTGGCCATCCAATATGATGCCTGTTCAGACCATTAAACCCCCTCTGGCATAATGGTTGATTTCACAGACGTTGGAGGGAACGTAGCGGGTCCCTGCTTCTCTTCATATACATGTACGACAAGAAGCTGCATTTAGGCTGAACCCAGACTCATCAGTGAAGCGAACGGTCACCTATTGATCCATACTCTTATCTCTATGCTCTTTGAACCATGCTAAAGGGATTCTCCTGTTCGCAGAAGTGAGCGTGACTCAAACAGCAGGTCTTCTTGCAAACAACCCTCTCTCATAAAGTCTCATGGAAACAGTCACCCTTGATACATGGGTTCCTGTGGCTGCATACAATTCACGAGAGAGCCAAGAAGCTGTAGCACTCCTGATACGCCTCGTTATAATGGACAATGGTTCTCTGGCCGTCTGGGCTCTTGAACGGCCATGCCCAGGCTTTCTCTCGATGGATCCGGTATCCTGGAACTGTTTCCATAAGTTACACATCATGCTGGGTGTTAAATTGAACCCTCTACAAATCTGGACTTGAGATTGGCCTGCTTCTAGCCTTCCCACAATTCGCCACCTCATTCCATCATCTTAACATTGTTAGTTACTATTCATTTTTACTGTTACAATTTGAAATTAACTGATTACTGTAAAACAACACCAAGAAATTCACTGAGGTGTGCAAGCGAACAAAATGCGTCTTAAATTACGCATGCTTATAAAGCCTGTTTCTCCACTGGCTCCGCCTAAACACATATGTATGCTTACGTATTTGACAAACAAGATTTGCATTTTTGTCTAGAAGCAGTGGTTCAGTTCACTTCTTTTAATGAAATTCGATAAAATATGAAAATTCTCTTAATTTACTTCACAAGTGCATGTACACCTTTTGAGGTCTTCCGAATTCATTTATGCTATTTTTACGAGATTTATGTATGTACAGTTTCTGTACAGGACTGCAAAAAAGAATTCTTATACATTATTTCCTATAGATGCAACTTATTAGAAGTGCACTAGCATCTAAACACAGCATTTTATTGAGAAATGAAATTTATTCAAGCGCTTCATAAAGATCAAGTGTTCGGAAGATTGGGTGGAGTCACTCCAGAATTTTTTGATTTGCGATGCGAGATTTATGTCACGTATGAAAAGGTTATTAAAAAGAGATAAATTACTGTAAACAGCCTCGTTTGGTGTAGATTTAAAACATACATTTTCAAGGAAGCATAAGTCATCTATAAATGTCTGGCTTACTTCTAAAAATGTGGATTTTTCTCTAATACACTAATTTTAATGGACCTTAGGAAAGAATGGTTTCTTAAGCGATGTAGATTATTTAGATCTTGACAATAAAGGATGCACCCAGGAATTCATTTATTTTTTAGGGGGTAAAGAGTTAAATAAATAAATGGAATTTCTGCATGACAAAGCTTATGTTAACTAGATGAAAATTTTGAGAAGTACAGTCAACTCCAGTTATGGTGAACCTCTGGGGACTGGCAAATTTTGTTCACTACATCTGAAGTTCACTAAAACCAATGTTTTCCCATGTGGATCAATAAAACTTAAACAAAACTAGAAAATAGTATTTTATACATAAACTGAATGTTTCTTAAGTAAAGCAAACATAATGAATTCAATTTATGGAACTAATGTACATTCCATTCAGTTGGCAAAAGGTGTCGTCGCTTTTAAGCTGTGATATTGCATTGAGAATAGAAAATTAAATAGTCAAAACAAAATTTTTGTATTTGGTTCATTTTCGAAAATACCCCACTTTTAAAGATTAGAATGCATTGCAGCAAACGAAAAAAATTATAACTACCTCCTCTCCCCTTGTTTAGCATAAGTATGTTAGCCTAGACACTGACAATTTATACATCTGTATTTCGGAACAGCTGCTTGATAACTTCTTTGTCTCTACTTGAACATAAAAGAGGCACTTTTTGTAGGAATCAAACAACATCACCTTTGCCATCCAAAATGTTTTTTTAATTCACTATAACCGAAGTCATGGTTCACTAAAACCAAAAAATGCTGTGAACATTTCTAATGAATGTGAATCGGGACTCATGAAATGTGTTTACTATATCCGGAGTTGACTGTATATCCCAATATTCTCCTACCTCCTCATTATATGCCATTGAGAATGCTCAATCAAACATGACCAATCTAGTTTTTAAATAGTTAAGAAGGGAGAAAAGGCTGTTTACTAAGTAAGAAAGCTCATGTCATCAAATGTGTCACTTAGCTACTTGCAATTTTCCTAGAGTCTTCTGCCACAATTTGAATCCTCATCAGGGGGAGTTCCGAATAGAGGCATCGCTTGGAAGCTATTAGCGACTTCAGAGGAAACTTCCAGAACCATAATGGTAAGTCAGAATCGAATTCGGAACATTCTGGTTACCAGTTAGAAGACTTACACACTGGGGTGCCACGGCCCTTACGAATGTGTTTTAATCTTCATATATGTATATATTTTTTTATATATACATAATATATTATTTACATGTATAAGCAAGTGTCAGTATGTACACATGCAACCCTATCTCCTGCCTTATGCTGAATTCAGAATCTAGACCAGTACCATGCGATTCATTTACATATGTTTTGAGTCTGGGGGTTAATATAAAAGCTCAATTTCTAGTTACTTTTTAACGATTTTCCATCTCAGAGGCAAATTCTTCATTTTTGCCAAGTTACAAAAGCTTGACTGAAGAAAGAAAAACAACAGATGCCCTCTACTCATTTTTCCCGCAATACTTTTGGGATGAGCTACCAACCTCCAACTGTAAGATATAGGAGCGTTTCTCTAAAATATAGGAGCATCCTTTCACAAAATAATAATTTGTATGATGTAGTGTGGAGGATGGTGAGTGCAAGTTTGTTCCTATGTAATATATAAATAAATATTCATTCAAGCATTAGTTTCCAAATTTTAGGAAAAATTCATCTTTTTAGTCTTGATTTCGTTAGGGCCCGCCATAGTTATAATTTTTATCAATGGATATTTCACAAACCCATTTCAAATGTACATCTTTTAAGTAGATTTCACCTTAAAAGTCAATTGCAACTTGCAAAAAATCTTAAGTGAGTTTAAATAGCATTAATTAATAATAATATTAAAATAAGGGTTAATTTTTAATTATTAGCTTTTAGGAACTTCAATAAATGATGGTCAGTCATTCTCAAGAAGGATGAAGAAAGATTGAAATTTTTTTCTCCACCTCTATGCATTAATTCAAGACCGAAAAATCGGAGTTTTTCATTAACCCTTTGCGGACGACCGCCGAGTTTCGCGGAAGTTACACTGGGGACGAAAAGCACCGCTGCGCGAATGACCCTGGAGGACGGGAGATTTTTGACGCTAAGCCTAATCTACATGAAAGACTTAGAATCGCATTGCGCTCCACACTAATTTTACTTCTGCATGATCAGGAACTTTCAAAAGCATTGCATATATATTTTGCTGATAACTATAGGTAATTTTAACATTAGAATTGAAAGATAATGAATAAAAATTAGCACTTACCTTGAAAAAAAAATTATACCTTTCGACAATTACTTTAGAAATTTAATTGAACTTTTATTTTTAAAACGTAATAAAAACTAATAATTTCAAAATAAGATTCAGAAAGACATATATATACAATTAAAAAATGGGATATTTACATATTATTTTAAAAGCATTTTTGTGTGTGATATACTTCAAAGCAAGGATCAATGCATAATCCAACATCGCATTCTCTACATTCATAATAACTCTCCACACGTTTCCTTTTCTCTTTCGTTGTTTGAGAACAAACAACGCACCTCCTTCGTTTGTCTTTTTTCCCAGTTTTAGAACATAATTTAGGAAAATGCCTCCCAGATAAGCGGAATGCAGATAATTTATCCAAAGGGCGAGAGGGGCGCTCTTGAGGTACGAAATATTTTCCCAATATTTGCTCTACAAGGTTCAGCCGAAATTGTAGGGCAGGGCACTTTTTCTGGGTGTGATGATTATATATTGCATTAGCATTTAGTAAGGTGATGTCCAGAAATCCGAAAAATAATTTTCGGTACCATTTTACCGTTTTTCTGTAGGCTGGATAATGCGAAGACGCATCGCCCATGTCCACTCCGCCCATATTTTTATTGTAGTCTAATATGCATGTTGGCTTCATTATATTTGCCCCTGTTTTTCTATCTGTACGCCCTGATGGTTGCACTCCAGTATTATGCATGGAGGTTAACATCAGAACCACTTTCTTTTTATCCTTGAAAGCAATTATATTAGTATTGCCTTTTTGTACTGCAGCAATTTCTTTCTCAAATGAAAGGGGAGGAAAATTTTTCGGCATACCTTTTCTGTTTTTCTGGACAGTTCCACACATATTTGTATTTACAGAAGACAAGTAATCTGCCAATGACGGGGAAGTAAAAAACCTGTCCAAATATAAATTATATCCTTTTCCAGTCAAGTTACTAAACAGAGTTCTCACAACGCGTTCTCCGTAATTTCCCCCATCTTCGCATAACAACGTGTCTTTTCCTGTGTAAATTAGGAAGTTCCACACATATCCAGATTTCGATTCTGATAGTTTATAAATTTTGATTCCATACCTAGATCTCTTTGAAGGTATGTACTGACGAAATCCTAATCTCCCTTTCCAAGAGAATAGAGATTCGTCGATGCATATGTTTTCCTCGGGAGTATAGACATTTTTAAATTTTTCCAGAAGTATATCTAAAACAGGTTTTATCTTATCCAGCTTTTTTGCATTACCATCTTCTGTGAAGTGCATATATCGCAAGATACGTAAAAACCGGTCTCTACTCATCGTTGAGTTGAAAAACGGTGTTGCGATAATTTGGTTCGTCGAAAAATACATTTTTATATCAGGCTTTTTCACGATGCTAGATGTTATAATCAAAGCCAAAAAAACTCGAAATTCATCTGCAGTAACAGGTGTAAAATGCGCAAATGACGGAGAAGCCTGTGATGTGGATGCTGCATGAAGCTTCCTTTCTTCCTCTTTCTCTGCGAAGCTGTTTGTAGCTTTTACAATAAGCTCAATTAAATCATCACTGAAAAATATATTAAAAAAATCCATCTCATTACAATGAAGCGATGTCACATTCAGCCCCGGAGTGCCAACGAAAGGATGCGGAGAAATATCCTTCACATTATACGACCACTCCTTCGAAACTGGTGATTGAAGTACGGATGCACTTTGGTTAACCGTACCATTATCATCATCCTCATTCGATTCATCTCCAGATGAATGAGATACACATAAAGTCCAAGAATCTAAACTATCTACTGCACTTTCATCACTATCTGATTGCTCCAATAGAGCCAAAATTTCCTCCTGTGTTAAAGCTCTTTTTCTTTTCGCCATCCTTTCACCTCGCTTAACTCTAACTTTTTAACACCAAACCCATGAAAATACTATTATAGAACAAATATTCCCCCATCCCTCTGAAAAATAAATAAAAAGTAAAAACACAAGCCGCCGATTACAAAAGAGAGTGGGAGTCTAACGCGACAGCAATCCACTGCACGTGCATTTGTTTACATTACCGAAAAACACTTGTTCACCCTTCTCCCCAAACCAAAACAAAAAAAAAAAAAGAAGTATTTCTGAAGGTCAGTGCTTGGAAAAACCGTTATTGGAAAGTAGCGCCATCTTTTATTCAAAATACAAAACGTTCCATTTAAAAACACGGATACGTGGCAGCCGTCTTCTGCAGAAAATTGACTATCGCCACGTACACGCGTTCGCCGTCCTTTGCGGTAAATTTCAGCTGAACACGCGTACGTGGCGCTCGTCCGGAAAGGGTTAACTACCACTCAGATTTCCGGAGCAAATGAAAAATATAGGAGAAACTCCGGAAAAATTGGAGCACTTGATAGCTAGGCTTGTGGACCTCGCCAAATCGTACATTTTCTGTAAAGTCTGCGAAAGCAATTCTACCACTTTAAGTTGTTTTCATAAACTACACAAATAACCAGGGCCTTAAATGCACCCCCCCCCAAAAAAAAAATGTATAACAATAATAAATTTAAAAAGTACTTGCTACAAAGTAGGGGTGCCATATTTTACTTATGAAATTATTGTTTTGTAAATATGCATTAAGTAATATTATGTAATAATGTGGTCTCATTATAATTGAAAATCATTTTAATGTACAGTAGAGCCCCCCCCTGTAACACAGAAGATATGTTCCGTGTTGTGAGAGTCCTCAGCTATACTCCATCCGAAGTGCGAACTGCTTGGTATAATTGTCGCAAAACTTATTTTAATTACTGGAGCTAAAGCATAATAAAATCAGAAATAGTCTCATTTTACCATGCTGTATGAGTCACTAAGACGTGTTATAGGGGGGCGTACTGTATTGTACTAGAGATTTCAGAAAGAGTAAAGCATTTATCAGCATAAATGAAAAGCCAATAACAAAAAAGTTTTGAAGTCATAACTAATATGAATTTGACAATCTGTCAGACATAAAGTACGACTTGTCTGTGGCATCACATGGATTGTATACTTTTTAAAGTTTGGGATATCTGGTCCTTTTGTAGATATTGTTAGAAGATCATTCATCCATAGTGCTTGTTGCTAATACATTAGAGCTGAAGCAAACCGCATGTATTCGGTACTAAGATACGGATAATCACTCAGACTCGAAGTAACGAATTGCTACTTTGCGGTTGATATCGTTATCGTTACTCCTTACTCGATCCGAAGCTGTTTCGGATTGAGCAGCTTCGAACTTCGAATACAGACTGGCAGGCGAGGCGAACAAGGGGGAAACGGGTTCCAATAATCGGGTACTAATATGTTCTGTATTTGTTACTGGATATCGGATCGCGGTTTCAAGGGGGAAAATGACTTTTGAGTGTGCATTTCGGATTGACCAGGTTCGAACTTCGAATACAAGACTGCCGGAGGGAGAAAATGAATTTCGGTATTTGAGTAATAGTATGTTCCGTTCCGTTACTAGATACCGGAAGTATTATGGATTCTCGCTGTTGGAAGGGAAAAATCAGTTTCGGTATTTGAGTAGTAGTATGTTCTGGTTGCAATTCGTTTGTGCCGAGCCGAATGGTATCGTTTTGATGAGTTTTGGAAGAATCCGTATGTTTCGTTACAGTTATGGAGATGGATATACTATCTGCTGCTCTATTGATATGGGTCATACAATGGGGGGATAGGATCCGGTGTATAGTATGTTCTTATACGCAGTTGAACTTGTTTTTGCGGGGGGGTGGGGGGGTGTTCATAATTGTAGAGGAGCAATACATATAAGAGAAGCATGTTAGTAAGGGGTGCTAATTTCGGGCTTTCTAACATTTTAGTACTAAATAGTGGTGCAATCAGAATTCTTTCTTTCAGGGTGGTTTCGAAGCAGGATTGCGAACTTAACTTTTTCTTTTTTTTTAGCTAGAATCGAAATATGAGTAATAAATAACAAATTATTTAAATACACCTTTTAAAAAAATATATTTTTATAAAGTAAACGAATTCACACATTTTTATTATTTGAAATATTATTTGGAACTAAAAAAAATATTTAGCATGGAAACCTAAACACATTTTTTAAGTAATTGTTTAAAAAATATATAAAAAATTGGGAGCTACCCGGGATTTCTATGCCCACTCCTGCGTAAGCCACTGGTATTAAAATAATTCAATAAAGTTCAGTATGTTTCTAAAATGTCGGCGTTTAGGGGGCCATTTGCCCTATTTTATGGTACATTTTATTCCATGAACTCATGGAATACGCATAGTCCGGTGCAACCATTCTTTCTGTATGAAAGGAGTGATAATTTTTGTTTAAAGAATGCTCTCATATATGCACCCACAGAAGGGGCTAACCCCTTTCATCCCAAAAGTGCAGAAATAGAACTGGAAATATCTTAAAAATAGATCATTCTCACTGAATTAAACAATTTTAATTTAAAATATGGTAATTTTTAATTTACTTCGAAAAATCGTCCAGCAAAAGAAGTTTTTGATATGAATTAAGAACACACAAATAATAAAGATATTATGCTTATAGAGACGCAAAGTAGTTGATATCATACTGAGATCCCCTGCCCTGTGAATTTAATATATGTGGCCCAATCCCTGGATCTCAGTATTCGAGAACCCGCTCCCAGAAAAAACACGAGTCACAAGCTTTCCTTTACACTTTTTATGATAAGAATGAACAGGTTAAACCAGCGTTCAGAATTTTAAAAAGGGGGGGTTGAGAAAAAAAAAGAGAATGGCATATGTCTTTGGAAGATTTCTATGTGCGCTCTTAGTAATTCGGATAGTTTAGCATTTCATAAAACCATAAATGTGTATAAAAACAATCTGTAAATCAGAGAAAATAAGCTCTAAATACAACTTTGTGCAACTTCGCTAAAAAAAATTCTTTTTGGTTAGGTTTTGTTATGGGTTTATGTATGGGCGGCATATACCCATAACAACACTGTCCCGGATGTGTTGTTATGGGGCACATATAACACCCTATTACCGATTCTATTAGTAGTAACGAAAGTAACGAGTAACGAATACTTAGTAACGAATAGCGAACATCTAAGTAACAAATACATACGGATACTCATTTTGTCGTTACTTTTACAGCACTATAATACATTCTTATACACAGCCCTGTTAAAAGAACTGAAAACTTTCTGACATGCACCTCACGAATTTCTGTTTTTTTTGTTTATGTTGTAAATCCATGATTCCTGTAACTATTTTTGAATATTTCGTAAATTTCCCAAGCATTATGTCACAAATTTTGTTTTGTACAAAGTTTCTTCCTTGCAATTTTCCCATCTCATTTCCATATCAACTTTTGTTTGTATGGAAGTTTCAATAAACTTAAAGAGGGAGAATTTTGATGCAAAACTTAGTGACTGTTTTGGAAACTGAAAATGCAGAGCCAAAATCTTTCTTTCAGAGTTTTATCGAAAAATTCCATTTGTCACCACAGAGTATAAGAGGACTTCTCAGTACAGAAACATTTGCATAAATAATGACAAGAATACCATACTTATGTGGGGATGCTTCAAAGGATTGAAGCCTCAGAAAAAAATTAGCTTTTCTCAATCAGGAAGAAAGTCCTAACTGAGAAAAAATTTGAGAATGGAATTCATTTTTATGGTTAGTTTAGGTTCAAACTCAAGATAAATTAGAAAAACAAAGGCTAGTTAAAAATATCAAATCTTAAAATATTTATTTACAAAGCAAGTTACAAAAAAATATTGATTATAAATCAGCTTAGCTAACATTTTGCAGTTCCACTGTAAAATATAAAGTACTATTCGGTGGAACACCACTATTGCGTGAACTTCCATACCTTGAAAAGAGAAAAAAATAAATAAATAATGGAAGAAAAAGAATAGACAATTAGCCATCCAGTACTTTCATTTCACATGGGCAAGCTGCATAAAACAAAAAATCAAAATTTGATCAGAAAAGTAAAATTAGCTATTATGGTTTCAAAACACTGGATATCTGCTACATTAACCCTTTGAGGCGCAACTCTTTCCCAATGCTGAAAAAAGGGCAGCCGTTGCCATCGCTCGACTTAACTACCAGCAAGATGGGGGACGATCGAAACGTTCATCGCGTGCCACAGATCTAGAGACCTTTCTTTATGCAAGCTGCGTCAAAAAAGGGTATCTAGATCTGTGGCACGCGATGAACGTTTCGATCTTCCGCCATCTTGCTGGTAGTTAAGTCGAGCGATGGCAACGCCTGCCCTTTTTTCAGCATTGGGCAATCTATCCAGCTGTTCTCGCCTTCTTCTATTTTTCAGCAGATGTCAGTGCTGTTAAAAATAATCGTGACCATTTTTTTTTTTTTAATGGAAAATGACGTGCTTAAAATAAAGAATTCTCGTGGAGCTATGTCACCCGCAACTGTTTTTATAGAAATCAAATCTATTCTTAGTGACTGGCAACAGTCAAAACGTCCGAGTTGGGTGCTCCCAGAGCGAGAACACTGCACATTAAAGGCTTAAAAAGCAGGTAAGGCTTGAAAAAAGAAAGAAAAAAACATGTACATGCTGCAGTGGTTGAAATTCATTTTTGAAAGGTAAAAGATAAAACTTACCCACACAAAATTAAAGTGCTGTACATTTTTACATCTAATAAATACTGATAATAAAAACCCTTTCTCACATTCAGAATCATTTTAAAAACTTTTCATCTAGTTGCGGAATATTTGTAGACAATTCAAATTTGTCTTTTTAAAGTAAAAAGAAATGCTACAAAGATCCACATTATTTTTTGTTCTTAACAAAAAAAAAAAAAAAAACTTTAGATACTTTTTCAGTGAATTTTTGCATGTTTAGCCCTATGCTTCCAGAGCTTTTATTGTAATATAGGGGTAGAGTAAAAAATGCATTCCAGTTGTAAGTGAAGCTTTAACAATTCACAAATTAAAACAAAGAAATTTAGTTTTATTCTACACCTATTTCCTTCTATTTACAGTGGGAAAAAACAAAATATATAACTGAATGATTTAAAACTGAGAATGGCAGACATCTGGAGGATTTCAGATGTATTGCATCTACCTTTTAGCCATATCTATTGGAAATACGTTTTACAAGAAATTTGAATTAACATATAAGTTAATTTTTTTTTGGTATGCAATTGTACTTTTTCAAGTAAATAATACATGATTTAATCGCTACAAGTATACAAATTCTTGTATAAAATAAAGAGAATTTAATGGATTAAAGCACTTATTCATTTGGAACAACTGAAATTTATAGAAGAGTAGTCTCTCGCTCTCTCCTGCTTTACATCAATAAAAGTCTGCCATAAAAAATTTAAACTAGTAACCAGGAAATGACTTACGCCATGTTAGGTGGTATTTTCAGTTTTCTTTGTCCTCCAACTTTCATACCTAAGAATAATTAAAATACCCTTCATGAAACATTGTACATTTTGCAAAAACTCACTCTGATGAACAATAATTTTTCTCTGATAAGGAACACACACCTTGTAAACCTATATCCCAACCTTTGATGACTTGTCCAGCTCCTAATTTAAAACTGAATGGCTTTTTTCCAGGCGTTCTCGAATCAAATATTGTTTTATCTTCAAATCTCCCAACATAAAATACATGGACCTAGAAAACAACCAGAGGTTATTCATAAAATTAATAAGTGCTGGCTGTTATTCTTTTTCTATGCATAACTGAGCCAAGAAAAAATATTAACTTGGAACAAACACCATTATTTTATATATACATATATTTTTGAGAGTAAAAATTCAACTATAATTGACCAATAATTAACTTTTTTCCATTAAGTTTTTATTCAATTCCTACTATTAGGTCACACTCTCCCTATATATATCTTGTACAAATTTTTAATCGTTAATAAAATACTTTTTTATTCATCCACTCAAGTTCAAATACATTTTTTAAACCTTGTAGTGGATGGCACTGGATGTCAATGCAGTTTTGGTCCCAATCAACTGGATAATTTATCTGCAGGACCGCCCAAAAGATTCTACATACATTATGCTCTATGGGCCGAAATTCATTAAACTCGCATATCTCAAAAACTATTAGACATAGAATGTCGAAACTTTATATACAGGATTGTTGTAACATCTAGTTGTGCATCCGCCATTTCGGTTCCATTTGACTAGATAGTTTATCTACAGGGCCGCCCAAAAGATTTTCAATACATTACACTCTATGCGCCGAAATTCATTAAAGCGTATTTTAGAGGTATTAGGCTAGTTCAAACGACTCAGAAGTGATATATGCTGTTAAGGGTTACAAAATTAATTTTTCCATCGAAGAAAGTGTCTTTATCATTTATAGTGCTGCTACAGGAACACTCAAAAGATTTTCAACACTTTACGGTCAATGGCAGTTTTAGGGACATTCATCCATTTCAAGTACAATACTGTCCTACCCTATAGTTAGGTAAGGGTCCGACCACAGTCACGTGCCTCCCTAAAGAATTATGCCAAAAGTCGCCAAGCTTGGCAACTTTTGTATGCATGTATGTATTTTACTCTCAAAAACTATCAATCGCAGAATGTTCAAATTTCATGTATAAGATTGTTGTAACATCTAGTTGCGGATCTCGATTTTTGGTTCCAATCTACTGGAGAGTTTATTTACAGGACTACCCAAAAAATTTTCAATACATTAATGTCTATGGACATCTTCAATATATTACATCTGTAGTCAGTCATTGTTAGGTCCATGCCCCAAATCTCTCCATTTGTCATCGACCTTGGCGAGTTTAGCCACAATATCGCCAAATTTTGCGATAGCCAGTCATTTGGTCCATGCCCAAGATATCGGCATTTGTCTTTGCCCTTGGCAAGTTTTGCTGAAATATGACCAAATTTGGTGCCAAAAATTATTTCGCATAACTCTAAAATTTTTAACTGTAGAAGGTTGAAATTTTGTATTTAGAACTATTGTAACATTTAACATTGCATTGCTTTTTTTCAATTCATACTATTAGTTCACACTTTCCCTATATATATTTGTATATCTCATTAAATTTTCAATCGTTAATAAAATACTTTTTATTCATCCACTCAAATTCAAAGTTTTTTCAAATGTTAATTCATAAATTAAATGTAATTAATTAAATTTAATAAAAAGTAACTAAAACAATGCTTTTCTTTGTTGACCTAAGTAGAAATTGACTTAATTTTTTTTTTTTTTATATATTACTTAAACCACACCTCTTGCCATGAAAAGAGACTAATTTTATTCATTAAATGGTAAATGATGAAATTTTGAGCAGATAGAAAACTTGATTAAGTGTGAATCTTGAATGAAACTGTCACAAAAAATTTAGAAAATATAAATAAACACAAAACTACATACCATTTTTCCTTTGGAAGCAACAGGTCCATTACCTATCTGCACGTCTTGTATTTCAAGACCACCTTCTAATTTCTGAACAGGCATTTTAACTTTTTTTTTAGGAGATGATTTCTCCTCATTAACCTAAAAAGTAATATTAGAAATCAAATTCTTGATTTTTTAAGTGGAAAAATGTAAATGCATACTTTCCAGATTTCAAAAACAGTTCCTTTAACAAATCTAATAATGTTGATCTTAAAACATGAATTTGGGGAGATGCAGACTGCAATTTAACATTTGGCCTTTCAAATGTAGGTAAAACTGAGCATAAAAAAAGGCAAAATGCGTTATTGGTTGGCGATGTCAAAAACATTAATATATTTTCTTCCTTGCTTAATTTGGATTATTTACTATTTGTTTTGGGCTTTTTAATAGAGTTTATTTCTACATCCATTTTCCTTTTTACACTATCTGAAGCAACAGTAGTAGATTTTTCAGATTTACTTTTTGCATCTCTTTTGTCTTTATAAACAACTTTTGGAATAGTGTAATCCTTCAAATAATTGTAATTGTTTTGCTGTTGTACAGCCTCCTTGAAAAAACTAATCAGGGGATCCCACCGAGCAACCAATCTGTTTAAACTTTGCCCTAGAGAAAAAAAGCGTGTGCAAAGATGTTTCAAATTTTTTTGAGCTTCTACATAGTATAATTCTTGAAATTTTTCAAGAGCTTGCTTTCATTTCGCACTTTTGTTTAAATAATAATAAATATCAATAAGAACATTTTCAATTTGAGTGGGTAATGCGGCAGCTCCTTTCTCGGATGCTAAATTAATTAGATGACAGCAACATCCAAGGGTTAGTAAACATTGTTGTTTTTCTATTAAAAAACTTACAACACTATTCTTTGATCCCGTCATTACGTTGGCACTGTCAGCACTGAATGCTGAAATAAAATTTTCAGCTTTTCAAATTCATTTAAAATCAATTTTGCTATGTTAGAGCCAGTAGTCACCTATTAAATTGGGCATTGAGAGCAATGCTGATTTGACTGTGCACTCCATGGAATCAAAGAAGGTAATGACAACTGGATATAATTTTGAATCAGTCATTACTTCCATCAGAAGTGACTGCCAATAGACCCACTTGTAAATATTTAACAACTGCATTTATTTTTTCAGCATACATTTCACTAATCAAGGCTACCATTTTGTTCCTAGGAGAACCACATTTCTTTTATGTCGTTCTTAGGAAACATTTTCCTGAACAAAGGACCAGCATGATTGGCATCACTAATAGGAAGGTTGTACTCCCCAAAAAACGACAAACAATAATTCTGCTTTGGTGACATCCAATTGTGTGTCACTCTGGAAAAATGATGACACTTTTTCGCAGTTCTCCGATGAACTGGGATTATGCTGGTGCATGGGCCTGTTGACATGTCGCGATATGTTGAAGCTACCACCATGCGAAATATTAAAATCGTGTCGACACACTTCACAAAATGCAAATTTTGTGCCTTTCGACAATTTTTTATGCAAGAAAAATCATTAGTATGGGTGCTTTTAAATGTCTGAAAATAAGCTTCAGATGGTTTACTTAAAGATACTTGCAATATGGACAAAAGATCTACATGTGCTGATATGCTGCATGTAATATTGTTAACGTAATGAAAAATCTATGACGGACACGGCTTTCTCTCCGCTTTGGCAGAGGGAAATTGTAGGGACATCAGCCACAGTAAAGTATAGATTTGGCCAATGAATGAACACAAAAGCAAGTGCTCTGCGATAACAGCTTTTTTCCTTCCCTCTTCAGGAGGGAAAAACATTTAATCTCAAAGGCCTCATGTCAATGCTGTTGAACAAAATCTTCATATTTAAAGATTATTATTATTATTTTTCTTTTTAGTTCAGGTTCCTATAAAAAATTCTAATAGTCTAACTATAATAATTGTCACTTAAACTAAAATGAAAACATACTATAGTTCTGGAGAAAATTTTGAAAAATTGAATATTTTCTCCTGAACATTTTCTGCACCCTTGCATAAACAGCATGTTTTCTTAATAATGAAACTGCTAAAACTCCCATTTTACATAAACAAGTTTCACAAAAATGTTACCATGGAAAAAAAATTCTAGAGATGTGACTAACATAAAATAGCAGCCGTTAAAATGTTAAGTTAGTCACACCTATTAGATAATCAAACACAAGTTTACTTAAATTCTAAATTAAGCTCTTATGTCTCTTTATATGATCCTGTAGCACATACAGTAAATATTAAAATTTCTCTAAAATGTTTGACTTTTGAAATATGTAAGATATTAAGGAAAAAACTAATGATGAAAAAAATTGACGATAAGATTTTGATATGTTAGACATGTTGAGGCATTCTGAATTCATTTACACTATTTTAATGGTGATGTATGTATGTATATGTGTGTGAACACAATAGCGCATAAATGATGTGTTCAATTGAACTTAAAATTTGTTTATATCATACAGCACCCTTCTATGACTCGTGCTGATTTTGGTGTGTATTTTTTTTTTTTTTTTTTTTTTTTTTTTTTGTTGTTACAGGGGTTTACAAAAAAGAATGCTTATGCAATACAGCCTTTGGATGGAAATTCTTGAGAGTGCACTAACATCTAAATCAGTGGTTTCCAGTCTTTTTTCCCTTGCACAACCCTTCTAAAATCTGAAAGAATTCAGTGAACCCCTTGTGTAATTGTTGTATACTCGGCAATCGATGCAGACAAAAATAAACAAGTTTCACAAAAATGTTACCCCGTAAAAAAAATTTCTAGACTGACCCTTGATATAGTATATTATTTTCACAAACACCCTATACAACTTGCGAAGCCCTGGGGTTTGCAAAACACCGGTGAGGAACCATTTATCTAAATTATGCACGTGATTCAGTGTAAATTAGACATGTACATTACAGGTCACAATCACACGAACTGTATAGATTTTGGTGCGTGCTGGATTTACAGTTTTTACAGGGTTACAAAAAAAGAATTCTCATACATCACAGCCTACATATGTATAATACTTAAAATCCTCCAGACGATTGTATGATTGGTGAAAGTTCCAATTACTTTTTTTTTTGTTGTTGTTAAATATACTAGTAGTATAGAAACGGGGAGCACCAACTCAGGGGCCGCTCGAACTCAATGACGTCACAAAGAAACTGTGGACGCATTTCAGTTTGATAATGCGAGTGTCTTGAAGAATTTATGCATAGAATTAGGCGAAATTAGCATGGAACAGACCGACTCAGTTTTGCAAGGAGTTGCGAACGAACTTTTCAGCGATGGAATAACACAGTCTCGGATAGTAGCATTTATCGTGTTTGCAGGAGAATTGACTAAAACATGTCTTTCTAAGAGTTTTCCGAAATCTTTTGTACGGTCGACAACGTATCAGTGTTTCAGCAATTTGGTGAAAGAGAAGATGGAAAAGTGGATTCACGATCACGGGGGATGGACAGGATTTATCGATAATGATGATGATAATAAGAAAGAGATTCTTATAAGTTTCTTTAGAAATCGAAGATTTTCAATTACGGAATGGTTACATAGTCTAAGATTGCATCTATTCAAATGAAATTAACGAAAAAACAAATAAATGAAAGGTTTCTTCTGCCCGATTTAATTTCTCTCGCTCTCTCTCTATATATATATACACACACACACACCCACACAAAAAAAAATTTCACATTTGTATACATTTTTAATTTTTTATAAAAAATTCGTACATAATTAATTTTTTAAAAAGTTGTATTTAAATCTTTTTTCAAATGCGCTTTAATGCATTCGAAGACACGAAGCCGCAACTCGAAAGAGTTTGTTGTTTTTTTTTTGTTATTTTATTTATTTATTTTTTTTTTTAGATAGACAGGTTGCAACCGCATCGTCGTCGGACGTGCGCTGCATACACTATCACGTGCGCGACATTGAAAACATCTTTTTCGTTTAGCTTAGCATATGTCTTTTTTTTTTTTTTTTTTTCTGTAGGATTCTTAAAGCGTAAATAAGGTGAATATATATATATATATATTTTCGGGTCGTTCTGCATAGCTAAAACAGATGGGTTGTTGGCGCAAGTCGAAAAGAACGCATTTGCAATATGTTTACATTACGTCATGATGAGTCACAACATATTTATATCCCGGCTAGCAGTTGCTGACCGTTTTCGGCATATGTTTTATAACGTCCTCAGTAAGTCGACATCCGTTTAACCGTACTTTCTTATTATAAAAAAAAAATCACGTATGGCTTATGCTGAAAGGGGTAATAGAGGAGTGTGACGGATCCCGAATCGCATTTGCAATATGTTTACATTACGTTATGATGAGTCACAACATATTTATATCCCGGCTAGCAGTTGCTGACCGTTTTCGGCATATGTTTTATAATGACCTCAGTAAGTCGACATCCGTTTCTCCGTACTTTCTTATTATAAAAAAAATCACGTATGGCTTATGCTGAAAGGGGTAATAGAGGAGTGAGACGGATCCCGAATATCGAATGAGTCAGAGTTTGCATCGTATATTTATTAATTTATTTATTCAAATTGTGAAGAGCGCGTTTGCAACATGTTTCATATTATATCATCATGAGTCATCATGTATTTATATCGCGGACGGCAGTTGTTAACCGTTCTCACCATATGTTTTATGCAGTAAATGACCGTTGTATCGTATATTCGTATTCTAATATAGCCTGCTGCCGTTATCGAAAGGGGGATAAAAAAAGTTCGAGCGTATTACGAGAGTGAGTAAGCGAGCGATAGACTCGAATAGCATATGCGATAGTGACTCATAAAAAAAAAGAAATTTTGAATTGTGAGGAGCGTGTTTGCAATATGTTTTATATTACGTTACGATGAGTCATCCTATATCTGCATCATTTTACGACAGTTGGCTATCGGTATAATTTCGTACCGTTTGCAGTTAAAGAAACTAAAAAAAAAAGGACAGCAGTTCGAATGAGACGCGTTCGAATAACACATGTTATATCCTTCAGAGAATCAACATATAAATACTCGGACAAGTACTAGAAGCACGCACTTTTCTCCCAGCGCTCATCTCCCCGAGGAATATTTCTATTTTTTCTCAAATTGCAGTTACATCTATACTTCACCATGGACAATAAGAAGAAGCTACCGAAAACCAAATCCTCTGAAGGTGAGTATAAGTTCAAAAATATTTTCTGAGTTTATGTATTTTTTTATAGTTTTTAAATTATTCGATTGAAACTAAATAATTTTTTCTTTTCTTTCTTGAAAACTTAATTTAGAAAGAGTGCAGCCGCCAGGGAAAAAACGAAACATCAATGAAGTCGAAATATCTGATGATGATGATTGCGTAGAAGAAGGAGGTTCAACCGAACATTGTTTTTTAACACAAGGAGCATCTACTTCGTCGGTCTACGACTCCGCCAGTTTCACAACACCTGATAGACCACCCCCGCAACGTAGGAATCCGCCACCGATTCTCCAAAAGTTTCAGCAACAACAATTGCTGCAGCAGCATCAATTGCATCAGCAGCAGCAACATCAGCATCAACTGCTGCAGCAGCAGCAGCAACTGCAGCCTCAATTGCAACAACTACCAACTGGATTATTAGCCTCCAAGACCATCAGTGAAGTCAATTTGGCTCCAGGTGAGAATGTAAACGATTCTGATTTTCCTCCGATTTCAGTCTATTTGGGGTAATAATTTTCACATTGAAACCAGAATATTTCGCAATGTAAATTATCTGTGTTTTTATAAAATAATAAGCGGTGAGGTGAAAAACAGGTTCAACGTGCCAGTCTCGCAAATAACTGTTATGAAGCGGGCGCTTGACACGATTGAAGAGCATTTTTTGCTCGAATCAAACAAATCAAAATAACTTTTTTTTTCGTATGAAATAACGAGTGTATTTTATTAATTTTTTTCTATATATATATATGTGTGCGCGTGCGTGTTTATATATTGCTTATATGTCAACATACGGAATTTAATATTTTAATTTCTAAGTTTGGATTTTAAAAAATTTTTAACATTATATGCATATGCACGTTTTTTCTTTTATCATTTTTTAATATATATATATATATATATATATATACACACCTTTTTTTTTTCATAATGGAATTTAATCTATTAGAAAGCGCTCATAAAGGATACCTTAAATCTTATAGAGCAAATTTGATCAATTTAGACGATCCTCACCAAGTATTTATTCTGTCGCTCCCTCTTTTACTTAATATTTTAAATCAGCGCGACATGCTGAGGCTACGAATTTTAATTTGTATGAGCGTTTTGTTCGTTAAAAATGAAAACACGGTAAATGAAGTAGAACAAATATTTTATTTTTGTTCAAATTGCGAACGAATTTTATCTTCATTTCAAATTGAAAGAAAACTCGGCATATGTTTCAATAAAATAATGAATTCTATTGAAACATTCGTAAGAAATGGGAGCGGTTGGAGGATAAAAAATATAAATTTTTTAGATTTACATGTCGGATCGTACATTCCGCCGAAAGGAGGTTGCGGTAACGTAAAGTTACCGCCCAAATTAAAATATAAAAATGCATTATTAAGTATAGATTCAAAAGATGATCTTTGTTTTTATATTATACAATATATTCTCTAGGATATAATTTAGCAGCTATACAGCTGCTAAATTATATCCTAGAGAAAAAAACCCGGGTCGAGCGAATGCTTATAAGGAATCAATTAAAACATTTAAAATTAAAAATATGACTTTCCCGATGCCTGTGAATGATATTCCAAAATTTGAAAAAAATATCAGTAAACGTATACGGATTTCAACAAAATAAAGTTTATCCAATATACGTCAGTGAAAAAAAAAATTTTAATAGATCAGTAGAATTATTACTTTATAAGAATCATTATTTCTTAATTAGAAATTACAATAGATTGATGAGTTCTAAAAACAACTCCAAACATTACTGCAAACGCTGCATGAACGGATTCAGACGCGCCTCGACATTGGATAAACACATGCTCATATGTTGCGTTAATAACCCTCAAAGAACAAGTATTCCGTCCGAAAAAGTATTAAAATTTACTGATTTTTCAAAAACGTTGCGCCACCCTTTCTGCGTCTTTGCCGATTTCGAATGTATCACCAGGAAAATTTACGGTGCACACCCTTCCACGTCTCAGAGTTTTTTGACATATACAGAACATCATGAACCTCATGAATCCTTCCCCCCTTTTCACCACAGAGACCGGCGGCGTGCATTTGCATTGGCGCCAGCCTACTGGTACGGTGGGGAGGGGAGTTCTATTAGCATAAAAGTTGTGTAAATTCCTCCCCACCAAATAAGAGAACAAATATAAGTGATAACTAAGCCTCCGTAGATATTAAAAAAACACAAAAAACTTCGCAGGCAAAAGAGGATGTCTAATTTTTAATCATCAGCGCGGTGGTCCGCTGACCCCGTCTAGAATGAGCTCTGCTTGGGTTATAGTGACTTAAAAAAGATTTTAGGTAACTATCCATTTAAAAAAAAAAAAAAAAAAAAAAACTTGGAATTACTGGAAAACTATCTGCAAGACCTTTGAATGTATCCGCGTCCGGCGTGCGTCTACATTATCTGACTATGATTAGAAGAATTTTAAACGGCGTTTCTTCGTAAAAGAAGGGGGGGAGGGGAAATAACTCCCAGCTAACGTAAATAGTTTCGGATCTGCGTTTGAGCCCTGTAAAGCTGTTTTTTTCAATACCACGGTTTCCGCCAACGCCGCGTATGCGCGCGTTTCTGCTCTTACATTATCCCTATGGAAGCTGGACTTCTTCACACGAGTGATATTTATGATTGGCCGTACTATCGGCGCCGTC